>QYTT01084373.1:64325-85753 GCA_006980735.1 Dasypogon diadema
TCCAGGCATCACAACCTTCTAATCCCGCGCTTTGCTAAAACAACTTCAGATTCAGGATGCAATAAATGAGGTATTATTCTGCCGTATAACGTCCAAAAACTGCCGTTCAATTAATGCACACATGCGGTCCATAATTTCTTCTTCTATTCGTAACCTTTTTGAACTATAGGTTTTTCTTTTCTAATTCATGATAACTATTATTTTTTCATACATATTTCATTTCTCAATATAAGTTCTTTCAGATTGCATACGATATGTATTCGTAATAAATCTATCTACTTATCACTTCTGTTTTCAATATGAATGAACTTTTGTTTCGTATCAAATTATACTAAAGGGCACACTAAAATTCGTTCTGAATTATTTTCCAATAACCAGAAACTGAAACATTTCAATACGATTAGAGTAAATATTCTATTGCAATGAGTCAACACGAAATCTAAACACGAAATTTGAACATGGATTCCTTGAAACGTTGCCCACTGCATTAATCAATACATCATCACATACTTGTTGTGTTTAAATTTTCCTTTGAAAATGTTACAAAGCAGTATTGTAGAAATTTGAATGCAAAATGAAGTGCTCACCAGGTAATTCCTTATTAAAAGGTCATACGATAATGGCGTTGGTAGTGTGGAAGTGATTAGTTTCAATACTTGCAATATAACAAAATCAACATGAGGAGGACTAAATACCACTTAGTTGGAAACAATTCAATGACCCAGCAAACAGATGGATATTTGAATAAGTAGTTCATTCAATTGGAAGAATAAATACAAAATTACCCTATTTAGGTATATAAAAACTATAATCATATTCGATTGGTCCAAACCAATGTTGAAAGTTTGGCTAAAAGAGAAGAGTGCCAGATCATGTTAGAGGTCCACAAGATATCAGAGCAACTATTCCGTGTGAGTTCGTAACTATTATATCACAATATACAAAGGCTGTCTGGCTTCGTAAAGAGGATATTGCCAATTGTGTTCAATCATGCAGTCTGTACTTTTTTCTCCAGTTCCCTATTGCATCAGGAACCGGAATCCTGACCGTTTACCAAAATAGGTAGGCATACTCCTCGAAATGCATCATTTACAGCTGATGTTGTTACCTCCAGGGGTGACTCCGCACTCCTTATGTTCTTAGGTGTCTTCCTAACCTTTTTTTAACACTTGGGGGTACTTCGTCACATGAATATGGATATTTTGTGCAACTGACAATATTTTGACACCAAAGCATTTTACAGAACTTTAAAAATCGATTTATTGTTCTAAATATTCCCCTTTTCTGTAATAAAAGTAACTTCATTAACATATATTATATGAATTGAAGCAAGGTATAGAAAACAATGCTTCTCCTTAGCATTCAATGTAGAAGCGATAAAACTGCTGCAACCCGATGATATACAATCGAATTCTCGGCCTATTGAAAAGCAGATCGATACTATAACTTATTGTGAGCTATCGGGTCCTTCTTTTGTGGATAATATTCGCTCGGTTACACATAAATTTAAACGTTATTGACTAGCCTTTACTTCTGCTAATGTAAACCGTTTCATTTCAGGTACTTACTTTCTGCTCTACGACTTTATCGATTATTTCGATAAGGATGAGGCGACGTCATTACCGCGGGAGAAATTCCTCGAAATCATGAACACGATATTCAACAAAGCATCTGAACCGGAACGAGAGGCAATTATATTTCAAGTAAGCAAAGTTGTCACGAGCTTCTTTTGTTGCCTGTGTAAGGTTTTGGTGATGTAATATCACCTCCATCACCTACTTACGTTTTTGACACTTGTACCTCTATTCATTTGCATGTTACCAGAGTGCAATGATACTTAAGCTTAAAGGGAGTTATACACAAGTCACCCCGTGTAATACTCCTGTGAAGAGGCTCACATCGCACGTTTTAACATTTTAATTTTTCTAAAAGTTTCATTAAGACATAGTTGGATTTATTTTATCTTTCAGTACACAGGCTGGGAAAGCGGGAATGATGGATACCAAAATCAATACCAAGTAGGTCAGGCAGTAGGAGACCACTTCTTCATTTGTCCCACAAACGAATATGCTCAAGGACTTGCGGAACGAGGTGCTAAAGTGCATTACTACTACTTTACCCACGTAAGTAGATTTTTATTTACAAGAACTTCAACAATGTACCAACTTAAGAGCAATGACGGTCGCAGAGTAAAATAATTTTCCTGCACACGCGAATGCACGTACACATTGGGCACATTCAGGTTTCCAGAAGGAAAAACGTGGAATGGGTATGGGGCTCCCAGCGCTATTTACTTCTTCAGAAGAAAAAGTCAACAAATTGTTCTCTATGCCATGTGTTTCTCATGTAGACATTGTTCTCAAATTGAATGGAAAGTGTAGCAAATTGTGTGAGAACAAAGTACAACTTTTTGTGGGGGTTTTCTGTTGTTCTTTGTGCTGCTGAAAGGATAACGTCGAGAATGTGGTTTCCTGGATTCCTAAAAGTTTATCTTCATCAATTCAAACTTGTTCTATTGAAAAGTTAGGTTCACACACATCATGTGTTTTTATGGTACACCCTTAATACGAGAAATCTTAAAGTAAAGGGTTTTCTAGCTGTCATATATCTGAATAAATCATATGAGAAGCGTCACATCTCAATACCAGATACTGAATGAATTCTTAAAGATATGTTAACACATTAACACAAATAGGATATATTTTAAGGATTGTTTTTTGAAATTACAAAACTGTTGTCAGATTAAGACTCGTGCATTTATTGCTAAACTAGAGGAAAAATGAAATAATAGACACGCAAGGCAAACAAATTTATTTGTTCAAAACAGATTGTATTTTGAAAAGGAATGATTTGTTTCCCATTGGAATTTTAATAGTTTCCATATGCAGTGATGGCCATTTGCACGTAAATAGCCATAACTGTGGTTTGTATGCTTGCTGTATGTATTTCTTAGATATAATAAAAGAGTTAAATTGTAAAGTTCATGTGTACATTTAGCACGGTTTGCTACATTAGTCAGCTACATTTACGCATACAAGGCTGGGATGAAAACAACAAAGGATAAGATTCCTTTTCTCGTGGCAACATTTGCCTTCGCCACATGATTCGCACGAAGAATTTGAATATAAAGGATAAAAGCCGCGAGTCAGTCAGACAGATCATCCGGAATGTCGGAAGTAGTAATCTGCTCAGGCCTAGTACGCATGTTGAACGGAACAATCAAAGGCAATTACATAATCTGCTCGGATCTATAGTATGCGTGTTAAACGGAGCTGTCTAAGGATTTGATTTAGCCGATAGTGATAAGTATGGACAAATCCTTCGAAACTACAAGCCATGCAGAAGAAGAGCGAGAACATTTAACTTTTTTTTTATGAGTGCTTCGAGATAGCAGCACATGGGCACGAGAGCGAGTTTCAATCCTACTCATTATGGAATTAAATTAAATTAAAATGAACTAAGAACCAGATCCGCTGAGTCTCGTATGCGGGAGCAGAAAGTCCAATGCACAGAAAATCACCCGAAAATTACACGATTATTCCAGAAAATACCGCCAAAAGTAATAAAATTCTCACAGCGACAGAGAAAACGTCTATTTACTTCATGTCTTCATGCATGTCTCCACAACAATGTGGAGAATCGAAGTCTGATAATTGTAATTTTTTGTGAGATTGTGTTGTAGTAAACTTTCAGTTCTCCTCTTTAGACTTTGGGTGGGATATATAGTTATTTAGCAAAAACGTATTGATATCGAATAACTATAAATACTCAAGTAAAAAATTTATATTAAAGTCATATCATTCCTAAATAAAAGAAACCTTAAACCTCTTCGAGATTCCTTCAATTTAAGAACATATGTCACCCTCACACGAAAAATACCAAAATTCTTCGAATACCAACCTTCCGTGTAAGAAGGTGAAAACTAAATGAAGGTCAAGTGCAATACCATATCTTATGAGGCTTTTAATAATCATTCCCATGGAATTAATGTTCATTGCCATTCATAGTCTGGGGGTTGTGTTGCTTTGGTACATAAAACTCGAGCCAATAATAAAAGTGGTGTTTAAGGTTTTCATCTCAAACAATAAACAAAGTGAACCCCATAAGTATGTATGTATATGTATGCATACGTGTATACACGACAGCAAATTATGCCAGTAAAAGTTACCAGTCACGTATAACTCATTTACGGCGACTCTTAACGATATGCTTGCTCAGTACTTTCTAAGTGTTTCTTCTATCCACTTGGACCTACACGTAAAAGTTCCTTGGCAATACTTGTTGTGTTGTCCTTATAATAACGGTATTTGTAGCACGTGTTGCTTAGAGAAGTACTTAATTTTGATGCAAGAGTTCGTAAAAACGATTAAGAAGGAAATATACTTTCGGCCCAAAAGTAAAAGAGGAAAAACTCTTGAAATTAATGCCACTGTTGCGGGGAAAGCATTTAGAAAAAGGATGCCGCCCTATCGAATGGTAAGTGAAATAACAAGGGTCGTGTTGAACGTGAGAATATACTAAGAGAGTTTCTATATAGGTCAACCAGAGATACTAGGAGGTTAAAAAACTGTAATTACAACATTTGTGGACTATTAAAAAAACCACTAAAACCCATTTCAAACAACCTTAGCACACGGTATCTGCCCACTCATCCTACAAAGCATATTCCCCTACTAGACCGTGGCTAACATAGCTCCTGACCACAATTCTACATTGATCTAGGGTTAACTTAAGCAGATGGTTTGTTTCCTTCAATTCATATAGTTTTCACATGATTTTCGAGGTTTTTCACGAGATGGTATCTTTCTGTTTTCTCTTTGCGAGTTTCAACACATTATCGTATATTGAATTTGTTATCCAAGCATTAAAGATCGTCAGCGGTCCGAAGGTTTCATGTACGTTAACTTTCTGATCATCTACAATTGCGGTTCCATTTTCAAGCTATTTCCACAAATGTTTATAGCGTTTCCAATATCAATTCCTCTTAATTACTTACTGAAGCCTGTAATTTGTATGTACATTACTATAATTGTAATTCCGCATTTTAGTGGTATTAAATTTGGATGACTCTGTTCCCAACATGGGGTTCCAAATCAATGAACAAAGACAAAGTACTGACGACCCCGCCTAGACGTGAGTCATAGCAAACTTTCACAGGGCTATTAATTAGGACCTCTAAATGCGACTGGCCACACACTACGGACTTTTGCTCCACATTTATCCGATTGTTCTAAGAACGATTGGGTAAATCCGAAGTGTGTGGACAAAATCTGTTGATTAAGTCTGAAATGAAGGATTTCTAGCTAGGCTTGAAATTTTACCCGAATAGTTCAAGTCTGAAGCAAAAAACCGAAGTGTATTTGGGAACTTTGTGCCTCATTCCTTCAAAAATTCCGATCCATTTTTTTTCATTCTGATAGGAAACCCCGAGAGTAAATAGAAAGCTATAAAAGACCGCGGCTTTGGGCGATGTAAAAATGGACCTTCGTCCTCAATTAGCGAAGACATGCTAAAAACCATAGGGCCTGGTGAGTGTTGTCGTAGAGGCGACTAACATTCGACGAGGATATTCATATCCTGTGATGAAATATGTGCAGAATACAGAGCTGAAATGCATACAGAATGCTTACGTAGGAGCATAAGGAAATCTTGGAGGGGAACTGAGAGACAAAAGATACTTTTTTTGCATTAGTGTTATATCAATCTGTGGTACTTGTGCCGTACTTATGGTACTTGGACTTGTGGTACTTGAGGTGAACTTGATGCCTTGAGATGGAGTTGAAAGTACTTATGCGAGTATCGGGACTTGGGAACTTAAATTTTTTAACTACAAATATCAGTCCCGGTACTTGTACTAGTATTTGAAAATTTTTAAGCCCAGGTACTGAACATTCGTCAAGAAAGAGATGACTTTCTATTATTATTCTATATTTCAACGAGTTCTGTAATTTCCAATAGGCTTTGAGGATCTCTAAAGGCGTTACGTTACTTGTTGTTGTTGTGCGTTACTTGTTGTATCGTATTGTCATGAAGTTGGTATAAGCTCCCTTATATTGCCACCGAAACTATCCCCTACTAGCAGTAAATTTTAAAGTCAGCTTTCTTGAAGAGAGAGGAGAGATTTGTCCTTAAGTACTTAAGGAGTACAAGTCCTTATAAATTTCGATTCTTCCATTCTGATCTAAGGACTTGCAAAGTACCATTTCTAAGTTAAACGTCGACTTGTCCATTGCTTTTGAAAAATTTCCAAATATAAAGTTGTATTGTTCATACTGACTGTCTAGTTGTTCGTGGCTGAAATCCTCTATCTATCACAGAAAAACATGTAAATAGGAATATTGTTCCAAATAAAATATTAATCGTTGTCGTTATTATACGTATTTAGAGTATTCTATAAGTCCTATAAGGATTTCTTTCGAAATATTCCAATATTCTTCGAAAGTTTAATAAGAATCAATAACCAAGAGGAAAATGTCAATAATTATGAGGATAATTGGATAAACTCCAGAAACAATTTTTTTAATTGTACTTGCCGCAAACGTAATTAAAAATAATGGAACTTTAAGAAACACGTGACACAGGTGTGTTAAATTATCTTATCCTTGCAATTTCTAAAATTCACAGTATACCTTGAAATCTTGCCTATCAAAAGTTAATCATGTTCAGTTCTTGCATGCAAGGAAGAATCAAGGGTAAAAGGAAAAAAAAACTATAAAAACAGCTGATAGCATTACCGTTATGATTTGTAACTATTCTCGGTAAGACGATTAGGAAAATACAGACCTTTCCAACGTATGAAACTTCCTCTTTCATTACGCACTAATTTTAGCTTTTATGGAGGTAGAAACTAGGTTTATGGGCTCGACAATTTTATTTCACTTTGAAGGATTTCTATAGTTGTTGATATCATAAACGCGAAGGAATGATTTTTTACGACATACATACGTAAGTGTATAATTTGCGGACACAACCTTGTACCTTATGTTATTGATTTTAGCAAAGCATTGTATATATGTCAATCAAATACTTATCGAAGAAATGTAGGTATGTAAACTTTGCATGTTGTTGCAATGTCTTCAAAATGTCCGTGGAAAGTTGAAGAAACATGTAATTACTTGAAAAAAAGGTAAAAGGTGTAATTTTTCAATTTGCACGTGCGAAAGGATTTCTTAAATTCTGTGTAGGTATTCTAATAACTTACAGCATTGTTTTGTAATTTGTATAAGAGGTCACTGGTGGAAATTGGGAGGAATGGGGCCTAGGTTGATTTCGAGTCTGAAATCGGACTTTTGAAATTCAAAATCGCGGATACAATATACCGGGCAAGATTTTTTAAATGTCAACGCAATGTTCATAAAATGGCGAATATAATGGATTGTGGGGTTGCTGTTTATGACATCAGCTTTTATGATTTCAAGATGACGGATCCAATACACATAGAACACATTTTTGGTAGTTGTGTGGAAAAGTCATGAAAAAATCTATGTATAATGATACGTATTGATGCTCTAAACCCGAACTATTGTAAATTCATTAAAATCCATTAAAATTTTATACGAGGGACTGTTGTTTTTAAAGCCATGATAATTGTAAAATAAAAAAAGGAATTTCATGTTAAAATTCAAAGAAATTATTAAAATTCGACATGTTGTTAAAAAAAAATACGGGAATTACAAACATTAAAATTGCTCTCCTGTAAAATTTACTTTAATGGATTTACAAAGTTTCCCAGCTTGGGGCACATTCATCATTACTATTAGATGTTTTTGACGAAAATGGGGCGGTTAGAAGGAGGGGAATAAAACGAATTAGCAACGTATTTCAATAGTTTAGTCAATAAAATTTCAAAAACTACAACAAGAAAAAATTTACTATAATAGAGGAAAGCATCCTTACTTACTGTAAGAGTAAAATTAAATACAAAGCTTGAAAAAAGGTTTTTGCTTTCGTACGAGTTAATTGCCTGTTAGTAACTGAGATATTTACGTTGCAGTTGCACCATTTCTTCATAAAGACCCTTATTAACAATATTTTGTTATCCTAACCCAAGAAATCACCTGAAAGCTATTTGTGACGAATGTGTCCGAAGACGACTCCAGCCCCACTTTACCCATGACATTTTAGAATAATTCTCTTCCGCAACCAAAAATAATGTCCACAATTTCTGAATTTTTTTAACTTTACTACATGAATTATTTTATTTTTCTCCATAATTTAAAAACACTTGAGCTCTAATTCACACTGCTCGTATCACATGAAAATCATCGACTGACTCATATGTTAAAAATTGTAGCGATAAGGTTGCAATTTCAGATAGAATTCTATAGTAGCAAAATTGTTTCTTTCGACAACCAAATGCCTGTACTTAAGTTGTTTTTAAGTCTTTTAACCGCCAGGGCATTTATTATCAAAATTGCGGCGAAAGTAGAAAAGGTTCTGGTTACCAGGGCAGTCAAAACGAGCTCTTTTCAGGCAACGATTAAGTTGATATTTGCTTGCTGGTAACAATAATACAGGAAAGTTTCTATGTCACCGAAAAGGTTTTAACTTGAATTCCTGACGCAAAGCTGCCATCCTCAAAATATAAGCAAAGTTCCTTGAAACAGCCAAATTATCTACCTCTTTGGCTGCTACGACCCCGCCGTAACAAAAATGACTTCAAGAATTCAGCACCACATTAATTCAGCCAAACAAGGGTTGACGTAAAGTTTTTTTCAGCTTGACTTTAGGTGCAAGAGCCAAATGGTCTATTGTGTGTTACTTGGGTATGTGCTACATATTAGAAGAAGGAGGACAGATGACAACATTATTTAAGGACATGAAAGACGCAGCCATGCCTGATTTTAGTCACTGAGATCGACTCTCTCATTTAAGGTTAAATTACTTGCGATATTCTTTCCACCGAATATGGCACACACAGTACATGATAAATGCAATTTGAATATTTTAATCGCTTCATCACTAAACGGATACAATAGTGCACTCCTTTCCCTGTGTGCTAAACTGTTTTCCTCTTCCCAAAGAACAGAGCTCCACAAACATTTCAACGATAAGGGAAATTATAGCAATTTTCGTAAATTCAAAAATGGGAATTATCCGGAAATAAGAGCATGCCTTAAAGGAATATTGTTCCAACACAACAATGAACTATAGCCGAAAAATGACCTTCACAGCACCAGACATTATTATGTAAATGATTGACCTTGTTTTAACATTCCCACGAAACGTATCCATCAAGCTATTAAAGCTAACCTGCCCAAGCCGGCAAATGAACCTAAACGTAAGCGTTCATGTTCATGTGAATTTAGGGCCCACGCCAAACCACTTAGGCAATCGATAGCATACGTCATAGTTGCAAACAAAGCTTCCTTGAGTTCGTCACCACTTAAAACTCTTAAAACAAGGACCCTCTGTTTCGTCACGCATCGATTGAAATTACAGACGGAGACGAAAGCAGAGCAAACAGTTTTCGTAGCCTTAAATTCATTACAGAAGCGACTGATGGCTGAGTATAGGGTTATGCTTCTCAAGCAATAGTATTGATTTTTTTTTTTCGATGAGGTAATACAACAAAACCTGAACACGAAAGGTATAGGTATGCTTTCATTATAGAAAAGCGAACATTCCTCAAGAAATTGGAAATGAGAAATATGTCGGTTGACTTGGCAACTAGGTGCTCCAGTGACTCCTCAGCTGGTAGTTCAGGAAAAGGGCCAGAAATGTGAAAGTAAATTTCACATAAAAGAGGAAAAATCGTCCTCAACGGCGAACTAATGATAGCACGCTATAGAACACACATTTAGAATTTTTCGATATCCCTCTTTCGATTATATGCTTTGTATTCTGATATTGTCTGGGACGGCAGGTTTAACGCGTTTTGGGTTTAACAGCAGCTACCTGATAAGAAAGAGAAATGTAAAAAGAAATAGGAGCAAAAGTTTCCCTAAATTATGGGCCATATGGGTGGAAAGCGGCCTGAAAACCACCTTTCAGGACTATATCATGTTGCTCTCCTTGAAACTGGGTGGCCTGGGTGAGCTGTGTGCTATTTCTCTTGTGTATTAAATGGTGAAAGCATGCCGAGTTCCGCACCTTTTTTATGACTGGCAAAATGTATGGACCTTTCCATGTAAGTAGCATATTAACCTATAGAAGATTTTAAATAGGACTTTTTTCATTTGGATGTTTTTTCTTTTTTTAAATTTACATAATTTCGAATAATTTGTATTTGATTCAATTTTATTGTTGTGGATTTCACAAAACTTGAGCTGGTTACAAAGTAAGAGAAAATCGAAGTATTCATTCTATGAAATTGGACACACACAATTTTTCAGAATCTGAACGATTTGAATTGATTTCATTTTCTAAGGCAATTAACAATAACTATTTTGTATATAATAGTATAAAGGTATTAAAATCTTAGCCACACGATAAGTTAGATTTTCGAACAAAATCTCTCGTTTTAGGTTTGCACTGAATGCCACTAAATAAAAGATGCCACTTCACAGGGTACCTACTAAAAAAGTTACAGGGTTAATTAGTCAAAAATCTTTGAGAGCGGGGGAATCCATTTTCGATGAGCAGAAGGCTAAGGTGATATTTCAAAGGAATTATAATATCTCATTCAGAGATGTATTTGATAAATTGGGTACTTCCAAATCAAAGATCCACAGGAAGAAAAGAAGACTAAGTAGAACAACATTCAAAGGGTAAGATGAAGGGGCTGTTATCTCGCGAACCAAACAAGATATAACAATGCGTGTATGGTCTCAGTTGAATAAAATGTAGCAGTTACAGGGTGAGAGGGTGTTCAAAAATTCAGTTGAAAGGTGAAGGGACTGATATCTCGGAAATTAGACTAGAACTGACGAAACACCGCGAGTCCTTAAACAGAACTCTACGAATGTAGAACAGACTGCCATCTGTCTGTTTTCCCTGTTACTATAGACCGCAGTTATTTAAGTAGAATGTGCACAGACACTTTTTCTCAAGTGTCCAATTTATCTAATTTCCCAGAATCATAGTACAGCTTTAGCTGTACCGTTAAAAAATGATCAAAGACTTAGTTTCCTTTCTAAGCAGAATTTTCTTTGACCTTCCCCTCCTTTCATTTTGGTGTACTTGTAGAAATCACAATCAAAAAGTATTTCTATCCGGAACAAATTTCTCTTTCCGCGTTTACACAGGCAAAGCAATCTTCCACCAAATTTTTTTTTTAATCTTCTTAATCTACTCAAAATTTCAATTTATCCACTGCATAAAAAATTTGAGCAATTTCATTATTTCCCTTTACAATGGTAGAAAAAGTATTCTTGCCATTTCCAGAATCATCTGAATCATGAATCTTTTCCGTTAATTAATTAAAGCGAGATCTTAGACATTTTAGATGATTTCAATTATTCTTTAATTGTATTTATAACATTCGACTCTGTCAGAAATGCAACAGAAATGAGAACATTTACCAAGGTATCATATTTCATACAATCCTACCTATCCATACCTACCAAATATTTTCAATGTATGAATGAGTGAACCGAACAGGTGTTATTTCCTAATGGTTTCTTATTGGTATCGACTATTTTCAGAGGTATTTATCTGAGCTTGAAAAATATAGCTCTGGGCTTCCTAGAATCCAGATTTTCTGGGTAATATATTCTTCCTAAATGGTGACAATATCCCACTTACCGTCTTGGAGTAGTCCTAAGAATTGAAGTAATATTTCTGAGAAGCAATTTAAACCGTTTTATTGATCTGTTAAGCGAATTTATTTCCCTACATTGGATCCATTCACTTTGTATCAATATTTTAAGAAGGATACAAAAGAAATTGTAGCCGATCGATGCAGCAAATTGCAATTTAATCATGTTTAGAAATTGTGACGAGAGAGATATTTATTTATTGATTATTCAGGTTTTTTTTTTAAATGTTTCTTGGCTGAATGGGATAGAGGAGGGGGAGGGAATGCTAGACTTGTTTACATAAAAATTGTAATCGGTTGTCCGTAGTGTCAGCTGAAATTGCAAATTGCTATCCTGTTTATTTTAATCAGGAAAATGGCGATAAATTTATATTTGTAGTACTTGCATAAATCTGTCCTGTTGTAAGTGTCATTTTTCGTACTTTTAAAATATTTTTCTACTAATTTAGAGTCTAGTTTTGCTGGTTCAGGCATTTATCCACCATAAATTTTAGAGAAGGCTAAATTGTTTTGCGAATAATTTAGATGGTATTCCCCCATAAAGGAGGGATGTTGCTTGTCCTATGAGGCGATATACTTTGAATAAAATTAACAAAGTGTAATATGACTTCAGATTCAGGCAATAGGATTGCTAGCGGATGGGCCCTTTGGAAATCAACTGCAATGACCCAATTTGCTCCTATCTATGTACAGACAAATCTACAACGGCTCAAAGGTATTAGTAGCGCAATGAATAACAGTTTATAGAATGAGATTAATGTCCCTTAGGAGCCTTGTCATCAGCGTGTTTGGGTTTTGAATAAACAGTCTGATATGGCAAACATGCAACACTCTCTTCAACCATTATCTTCGGCAATTGCTAGAGTAATTAGCCGACATACGATGACCTACGTTAGGGAACTATGATTATTGTCGAAGTGCACACGTGTAAATCTTTCCTACATTTTTTCTTCGAGGCGTGGTACGAGCTAAATCCTTATAAAGTTGACGCAGTAATCCTAGTTAATAATTTTAAAATGCAGCCTATCCACTTTTATTTAAACTGAGTCTTGTTAAAACCTTCGGAACTACAAACCATGCACAAGAAGAAGAGCAATAGCTTGAACTCTTTTTTATGAATTGCTTTAAGATAGGCGAAATTAGGCTTATATACTTCGTCAGTCCATATACTGCTATCTTGAAGCGTTGTAAATAAAGAGCTCAATGTTCCAGCTCTTCGTCCTGTGCATGGCTTGTAGTTTCGAAGGTTTTGGTCTCGTACAATATGGTTTGCCTACCATGGTATTTTGGATGAATGTAACCTCCGGGTATTTTGTTGAATACTTTGGGAAAAATCGCATTATCCTGTGTTATATGTCGACTACAATCAGTTTAATAAAAACGCTTGTCTAAAGTTATCGATATTCAGTTCACTTCTTATAATAATTTGATCTTAATGATTCAGCTGTAGATGAACTGTAATCGAGCCTATGAGGAAACATGGGATCAAACCCTATTATTTTGCTTGATATAGGCAAAAATAAAAAAGCGTATCCATAAAAGGATATCCTGGCGCAACACATTCGGTTCGTAGAGAACGCAAGATTGCTCCGCGTATTTAGAGATACCAGAAGAAGAGGATGTTAGAGGACTAAATAAGAAATCTAAAGAAAGATATTCAGATAGTATTTAAACTCGATCGTCCTTCTACCAAGATTTGTCTTAAGTGGTCTGCGTTGAAGGCTTCCTACGGAGTTCTCTAGTCTCGACTCGACGTCTCTTGTTATTTCGAGCATTTGTTTATGGGTTAACTATGCCATGCTATCCATGGGGCAACATCCGTCAGACACAGTTTGTATATATCACCCTCTGGCATTCCCACATCTTTTTGAGGTGATATTGAAAATTGCAGTGCTCATTAGTCAAAGAATTTAACCATCTGAGTGTTTCCCGTTCTTTTTCTTCTGGGCCTTTTTTTTTTAGCTTGTCAGCGAGTTGTCTTATTTTCCCACCCATTCTGGCGTTCTTTTATGATCCATTTATTGATGAGGTCCTTTACCATGCTTCCTCCAATGACGGAATGTGGTTCTAATTCTTGAAACTTCATAGCCGGCTCCTGGTTTGCTAAGGTGCCGACTTTTTCGTTTTCCTCGGTCCCTTCCAACGGAATGTTACCTCGTTAGCATCCATCGCTAGGGAAGAATTCACACCCGATAGCCCCATACATTTGTCCACCATTTGATACTCCAATGCAATGGAGATTTTACGTTTTCCTGCCTTCTAACAACTTTTCGTGGTTTTATGTGCACAAATTACTTTCAGTTCTTTTGGAGTCAATAGTTTGCTCCTAAAGAGGTATTCCCCAATACCCGACCTATTCCATAATACCCCCCGTTACTCTACTAAATTAGATGTCCGTAAAATCGGTATTCTAGAAATGACACACAAACATACAAGTATGACTTGATATGGAGCGATTCCTTATTAAATTTCAACTATTAAAAACAGATAACTCATATTAACCTCTTTTTTTCAGAGGACTAGTACTTCATTATGGGGTGAATGGATGGGTGTTCTGCATGGAGATGAAATTGAATACATCTTTGGGCAGCCATTAAATCAATCACTGCAATACAGACAGCGAGAACGTGAGCTTAGTAGACGGATGGTAATGGCGGTAAGCGACTTCGCAAGAACAGGGTAAGTACCAACCTATTTTCTCTTTTCATATTGAACTCAACTGAAGAACTTTTAAGGAAAAAATAATTCATGAAACATTACTTTCAAAACACCTCACAGATCCTATCAGATACCTTTGAGGGATGTCTGTTTAATAGTTGTAGTCCTAAAATGTCCACTTCCGTCCGTTGAGTCTGATTTGAATTATATTTCAATTGAAGGGATTTGTAATTTACGCATGAGGTCGGTAAAAACAAATGTAAAACTCGTGGTCTAAAGTTAAAAACATTTATTTCTTTCGACTTAAAATTTGTAAATTGGTATTTTAAAAAAGGTTCATCAAAATTTTAGAAAAGTTCCACGTTGCTGATTTTAGTACCTCCAGTAGCATTAACTTTTATGCGTAAGTAATAATATTGTGAAATTGGTGCAGTTCTTCATAAAGATTCGTATTTAAATCTTTTTCAAATTTAAACCTTGTTTTTGTAAAGCTTGACATGGGCGATGAAAGTGATTTAAAATTTCATTCCACCTACATAGCATAAACTAGAATTCTACTTCTTGCATTCTATGTATTTGCAATGTCTATGTTTTACATATCGTCTAGTTCCTCCCTTTTGTGAAGCGTCTTTCTTTATGGATTCCAGTGTGCTTCTACAATTTGAAAATATGAATCGTTGCTAAAAAGTATTCCAACAAGACCGGACAATTTAAATTTGGCGCCATTTTTGCTGCTGTGTGTTGATAGTCGAACTATTTTGACAGTTCTCTGGTATACAGTCAGCCTTTATTACAAATGGATCGCTATTCAACACAACAACGAATTTTTATTGTTAAACATGATTTCAAAAATGGTTAAAGTTTGGCTGCCATGATTTGCAAATTGCGTCCCATTTTTGGTACACAAAATGTCCCAAGTACATCAACCGTCAAGAGAATAATCGAAAAATTCGAGGAGACTAGATCGATTATTGATGTCAAACGATTGACAAATATTCGTCCAGGTCGTTCAACAAAAAACATTACGGCTGTTCGCCAAAATGCGGCTGCCAGTCCGGGAACATTCATTCAGAATCGTGTTCAAGAATGCAAAATTTCAAGAAGCACTCTGTAGCGTATTGTTACGAAAGATTTGCGTGTTCATGCCTACAAAATCCAACTGAGTCAACAACTCAGGCCTACAGACCATGCACAGCGAAGAGAATTCGTCAATTGGGTAATTGAACATCAACAAGTGAACGGTGAGTTTTCCAACAAAATTACAAAATTACCATCTTTAGCGATGAGCCCCCATTTTCATGTTGACGTCTTTGTAAACCAACAAAATTGTCGCATTTGTAGTGACCGGAAACCCGGAAACCCACATGTGTTTCATGAGAAGACAATACATTCCAAACGTGCCATCGTTGGGTGCGAATTTTGGGCTGGAGGGAATCATAGGACTGTTTTTCTTCGAAGACGCTGCCGGGAATGAAAAAACAGTCAATGGGGAGGCGGTATGAGGGCGTGATAACCCAGTTTTTTCTGCCTCAAATTAGATGGTATGGATCTCGAAGACATTTGGTTCCAACAGGACGGTACCATTTGCCACACATTACGTGAAATAATGGGATTATTGCACTAGATACTCCCTGGTCGTGTAATCTCCCGTTTCGGCGACCAGAATTGGACGCCTACATCGTGTGACTTAACGCCTTTGGACTTATTTCTCTAGGGTCTTTTGAAGTCAAAAGTTTATGTCTCCTCCTTGAAGGAGGAGATTAAACGATGTATCACTGAAATCCAGACACAATTACGCTAAACCGTGATTGAAAATTTCCTCAAAAGAACGCAAAAGTGCCAGCAAAGCTGAAGAGGGCGTTTACCAGATCTGTTGTTCCTTTTTTTTTTTTTGTAAAGATTAAGTTTAGTTCAAAGGTGTTCCAACCTTGGATTGCTTGCTTTTTAAGTGAATGTAACAAACTTCTCAAATTAATCATTTTTAGGTGTGATTGATTACTTCGGAGTCCATTAAAAATCTTTGAAAAATTCTTTTGCTACCAAATCAAGTTTTTCAAGGTAGATAAGAAGTGAAAATCCCTGGAAGCTAAAATTCCCAAATAAAGCGAATGGGGAATTAATTATCCCGAAGGAAAAGCAGTTTCTTTTTTGGCCAAATGGGGACGTTTGTTTCTTACATTGTCCCTTAATTGTTTCAAAAAGTTAGTACCAGAGTTATGTTAAATTTTTTCTCTCCCGCAGATTTTCCCTTGTACTGTACACGAAGAATTCCACCAACCTAAACATTACAAATGAAGTTTCCACAAAAAAGCTTAAAAAGCTGAAAACGTTGAGGTTTATCTAAAACAAGAACCTAATTGTACCAGATACCTAAGATTCAAACCTGTATGTGTATTAAAGAAACCGCAAATTGTAAGGTTTAGTTTGGGTGGAATTGTAAGTGTAAGGTTTAGTTTTGGGTGGAATTATAACAGCTATTCTCAAACTGATGCCTCTGCTTTGTAATTTGCTATGAAATGATTCTTGGCTCCTCGCTGAGAAGTGCGCCTTCTGGGTTAGAAGGGAAATTCTATTATTAAAGAAAGACAGTTTGTGATGCTTTGTTCCACTGCAAACCTTTCTTGTACTCTTTTCAGCATGGCTTTCTTAAACACGTTGACACTGCCGCAATTAGCTTTCACGAGAGAACTATATGGTAAAATGCCTTTGTCGTGAGAGAGCTTTTAAATGCCGGTCACCGGTGACCGGCACGGCAGTCAACGTGTTAAAGGTAAATCCACCACTACCAACTTATTGGAATTCTCTAACTACTGTTTATCTTGCTATTGACGAGGGTAAGCAAGTTGATTATATTTTCCCAAACTTTATCAAGGCGTTTGACAGAATTAATTATAGAATTTTACTCGCCAAGCTTTCACTTCTTGGATTTCCTTAATTTTTTGTCAACTGGATTTCTTCCTACATCACCGCGCCGCACTCAGCGTGTCCTGTTTGAAGGTGCTCTGTCCTGAGAGATTTCTATCAGGGGTGCCTCAGGGTAGTCATCTTGGGCCGCTTCTTTTTGTCATCCACATCAATGATGTATCCATGTTTTTGTCCAGTTCTCGGATTCTGTGTTACTCTGACGACGCTAAGATTTTTCGTGTGATTTCAAATGAGTGTCACCAGGCACTGACTTGGCTGCATTTCATAAATGGTGTATATTAAATCACCTCCCCTTAAATGTTAGTAAATGCACTTTTATGTCATTAATTATACAATTGATGGATGCTCTCCTGCTCGTCGTGAAGAGATCAAGGATCTGGCCGTTTGGTTGAATTGTCCTTCTTCCTTTGAGGACCACATTGAAGCTATCGTCGGCAGGTCGAACGCTGCTCTTGGTTTTATGAAAAGATGGTCCAAAGAATTTAATGACCCACATATAACGAAGATTCTCTATTGGACTTTTGTCAGACCCATTCTGGAGTACGCCAGTCCAGTTTGGTCACCGTTTTATGCTGTACATATTAATTGCGTTGAGGCCGTCCAGCGGAGATTTGTTAGGTTTGCCCTTCGTGATCCTCCTTGGAACAACCCTCTATTTTTGCCTCCTTAACGGGACAGGCTCAGACTTATGTCTCTGGATACTCTTGATAGGCGGCGTGATGTTTTTAAGATTGTTTTTGCTTTCGACTGTATGCAGGGCAGGATTAACTCTCCTGACCTTGTCGGCTCCGTCCCTGCACGTTTCTTGAGGGGCCAGGGCTTTTTCCGGGTACCATATCATCGCACTAATTATGGTATGCATGGTCCTTTTCCGTCAATGTCGCGCCTCTTTAACTTTTACTACGACTGCATTGGTTTTCATTTTTCGAGGAATCAGCTTGTGGATCGACTTCGTTGAGGTTTATCTGAGTAGTTCTTTTTGTAATCGGGAATCACTTTTATACAGGCTATATTATTATATTGTAATACTGTTTGCAGTAATCAGACTTTGATAAATACACAAATAAATAAATAAATAAAAAGATATGGTTCACTGCCTCCAGCTGATGCTTTAAATTGAACTGCTCAATTTGGGTATTCTTTGACTCTTGCATTTTCAAAAATCTAATTTTCTTTCCATTTGATACACTTATTGTTGTTTTTTGTCTTTTCAGAACACCTTCAATAAATGGAGATCATTGGCCTTTATATACAAAAGAGAATCCAATTTATTACATTTTTAACGCTGAAGGGGAAGAAAATAAGAAAGCAGAAAAATTGGGGCGTGGTCCACAAGCCACAGCATGTGCGTTCTGGAATGATTACTTACCAAGATTAAGGAGTTGGGCAGGTGAGTTTGGTTATATTTATTCGGGAAATTAATTTTTTCATAATATGTGACTAAAGTTTACCAACTGATTGGTGGTGAAGTTTTTCAAAAATTTTAACATTTTTATGTGGGTTAATGCGTCTTTTTCATACAAATAACCCCAGAAGTTTGACACAGTATTCAATTCTAAATAAAAGCATGCATTGTTTTGTTTGCAATTTTGAAAATTTCGCAAAAAAAAGAAACATATGTAGGTCTTACTCATTTCGGAAAGCGAAATTTGGTTATTTAATTCTTCATTTCTTAATATAACGGGGTATAAAGAATGGCAATGTCCCCTTCACTCTTATATATAATTTTATCAGCTGATTTCAGGGTCAATGGGAACTTTTTAGGAATTTGTTCTAACTT
The DNA here is from genome assembly GCA_006980735.1 of Dasypogon diadema. Taxonomy (NCBI): domain Eukaryota; kingdom Metazoa; phylum Arthropoda; class Insecta; order Diptera; family Asilidae; genus Dasypogon; species Dasypogon diadema. The sequence continues at coordinate 83,387 of QYTT01084373.1, forward strand.
TTCTCCCTTCTTATATTTGCTCGATGCTGGAGCTCTTCTGGAGGCCTCTAGGTTCTTTGTACGGAGAGTATCCTTCATGAACCTGGCCACTAGTCTACTAGTTCGCAGTGGCTCTAGCTCTCGAGCATAACCGACCCAGCTCCGGCACCACTCATGCTCTCACGTTCGGCCATCGGATGCTGGCAAATAGTGCATACTCGGCGTCGTCCCTTCAATTTTCACAATACGGGCAAGGTATCCCAGTGAGGAACTTTGCCAACCCTATGGAGGTAGTGCCGTATACCGGAAAGACAAGTACTCGCTTAAGTACTGTATATTAACATATTGCCGTGTTCCCTGCCAATCCACTTTTCAACTAGTAGCAGCAATTTGTAAGTCCATCATCCCATATCATCGCTCTTCCATATCCCCTTGCCACCTGCCTATCGTATGGAACCTTTCCTTCCTGAGCTGACGTCACTTGCCCGATTTTGGGTCATTGGTATTGGCCATAATCCTGCTTAAGGTCCTATCTTTTCGCATTATCCATTGGACATTCGATCTATTCCCCGAAGTTGAGTTTGGAATCAATCAATCATCACTCCCAGCTGTCGGCTTCATCAGCACTCGCTCCCCGTTCATCACCGTGAGTAGAACGGCACTGATCAGTGATCTTTCTCTTTGCGAGGATGACTATGACCGAGTGAATGACTTGAAAATCCTTAGAAAATGTACAACATTCCCTTATTAAGGTTAATTTTTGCCTCAAGTTCAGTAAGATTGGCGAGTGAAGAGATGGAGTATTCAAAAGAATTTTTCTGTCCCATATTCCTGACAGGCTTACAATAGTTTTACATGAACGCTGTCAGTCAATATTGTCATTGTCGAGGATACACTTACAAAAATTATATTTAGATGAAATTGCAAGGAATTTAAAATTGGTACGCATTAATTTTAATACGCGACCCAAAGATGTGGAGAAAACTTGTATTTGGCAAAGTACTTCAGAAAGCACTAGAAAGCTTTGCAGTATCCAGTAATTTTCTTGGAATAAGGTACTTTGGAAAGTAATCGTACTTGGTCTTACTTAAGTTTTCCAAATATAAGTATGACGTAATTGGTACTTGTACTGGAAGGTACCGCACTTGAAAATATACAGGTGTGGATTAAACTAACTTTAGCACAGATTTCCACTCCACTCCACTCCTCACTCATCGCCAGAGTGAGACTTGAATAAAAACGAAGTTCTAATATATTTTCAAGATTTCGTGTTGGATTTAGTAAGATCATTTGACCTTTCCGGACCTCACGAAACCGGATATGATGAGAGCGGTGAGAGCCTCCAATGGATTCTGTCACAGCGACATAAGTTAATTTATTAGTTCTTGATAAGACTTCTGCGGCAAGTTTGGTTCAGCCGATTTTCTACTTCCTTAAAAGTACTGGAGAAATTGTGCTGGCTTCTATTTAAGGCTTTGTACTGAAATACATAAAGATCTGGGGATACTCGCGATGTATTATACAAAAATTGAATATACTTTTCTAAACATATTAGTACAGGTCGTAGTCTGATTAAAATGCCCTCTCCACTGAGATGAAGTCCTTCTGTTGATAAAGTACAGGGATTATCCTCAGTTGCATCCGTTCCAGAATTTTGCAGAAATTCACTGAGGTTTCGGAATTTTCTCTGCATTTTTACAATTAAGTGATAATTTATATCACTGAATTTGTTTTTACGGTTGTTAAATTCCTTATATTCCCTTAGCTGAATAAATTAATTAAACGTCGTCCCTTACAATCTCATCTGTAGAGTTTTTAATTTTCTTCTATGTATAAAGGAAAATACAATTAAAGAAGATATAGCTAGAAAAAATATGAATTTATGACACACAATGAAAGTATTAGTGGTCTTTACATCTCATAAAGCATTATTTCCTTCTTGATGGTCCTTTTAAGATATAAAATACGTCATTTATTACCCACCGCAATATTTTCGACATCCTGCCGAAAACATTCACATTTAAAAACGTTAAAACTGTGCAAGAAATTCAGAAGTTTTTCCGATCTCCGAAATGTGAGCAGCTTATTTTGATATAACATTGCTCAGCAGTTTTTGTGTTATTGACATTAATAAGACATTTTGGTTGCCCAGAACATTCCTGCATGATTTTTTTTGGTCTGCATATATTCCAAAAATAGTAACAAAAAGCTGAGATGATTTCCAAAAAACTAACTCATTAATGGGAAGAAATATAGCAATATAAGTTTGTGGGCTTTGGATCAACTAATAATTTATAACTGTAAGACCTTAAATTAACATATGGGCTGCATTTTCGGGTTTTACCTGATTTTCACGATTTAATAATGATTCTGAAATCATTTTCTAGG
>QYTT01084374.1:5666-50032 GCA_006980735.1 Dasypogon diadema
CCCAGTATGGATCCCTGTGCTGCCCCCACCCTGACTGACTGATACTCGTTCAGAGACCAGTTGAGTTAAGCCCTAAGGATCTAAGGAGGCTTTCCTTTAGTACAAGATACGCGCTGATCCAACTGCTTCAGCTGCTGGTATAGGCTTCCCTTACTTCGGTGGACCCTACAAATTTAAGTCACAGTCGCATACTAAGCAGCATACAGAAAATGACCTCCTCCTAGGTAAAACTAATCCATGCTTCTAGAAATAGTAACAGTTCTCCCAGTGGAATCTTGCAGTTATTAAATTTTTATTTTTGTTGTTAATCCATTTTAGGAAGATACTCACTGATATGGGGTCAAAGTCTTGAATAGTAACAAATTCTTTGCGAAAGTTCCATAGGACTCTTCAAGCTATAACAAAATTCCGCTTTTTCTTCTACTTCTAGCGAGAAATCACATAAGTCGGGTTCTTGCCAGATATAACCTTTACTTTTTCTTGTCTATTTATAAATACTTTGTCCTTATTATTGACGATATTGGCGTTTAATTATATGACGTGCAATTTTGCTTAGGTAGACATAAGACCGTAAGACCGAAATTGTCAAAAAATTTGTTCCCTCTTCTCTTCTGTCTTTAAGTAATTTTATTATTGTTCCAGAACTGTAAAGTTAAATAAAAGGGAGAAAATTTAATTAAACAGATAAAACTTTATCCACCTGATTGGCAAGGGAGTGCGTTGATGTGCTCAGTTCCGCGCAGACTACTTTATAAAGACTCCAAGCAGTAAACAAGGCCTTTCTTGCAGTGCGTTTTACCAGAAATTTTTTTACTACTATTGCTTTATTTTTTACTACTTGATATTTTCCAGATTCTGTAGTTCTTCATACATATTTTACGTCGTATTTAAACTTGATTTGTATTTTTAAGTAAGTCCTTGATTAATGTTTACTTCATCATCCACAAACAACCGTCTCACTGCGCCATACATCAAGCCTTAAGCAAAATTGATAGGACTATCCGCATCTAAGAAACACTTGTAAGTCCTTTCATAATTTCCGCAGAGATCCTTCCCCGGCCATAGTTATTTGAAGTTTTAACGAATCATTTACATACGAGATAAACTTTAGGAAAATTGGGCAGCACACATTTACCGCTAAACAAGAAAAGAACCCTCCCCCACCCCTCCTTTAAAGGGGCGCAGTCTCGCACAAATTTCCCAAGAACTAAAAGTGAGCCGTACATAAATAAGCCTCGACGCAAGTATGCTTTGTGCCTACATATCCACCACGCCTACAAGCGTATTTAGGACTTGAATTTATTTCATAAATAAATTATGTGAGGCCGACAAACTACGACGAGGGTAGTTTCTAAATTGTAAATTAATATTTACGGGAGGACATCTGGGGGCGTCCAAGATAGCGGGAGAGGAACGCCACCGTCAGAAGTAAACAAATGGGGATTTGGATGGTTTGTGTTAGGAATATACGCATCGCCACCATCATCCAAAGGCCGAAAGGCATTTTAGTAGGTAGGGCTTCCACCCCAAAAACAATGTTGAGGGGCTTTTCTTTGGCACAGAACTTTAAAGTTTTTGCCCCAAGATCCATCCCTTGGGAAAGTGTGGCGATAACTCAGATTTGATAGTTTTGAACATTAATTTCACATTTTCACTTTTTACTAATTATGACAGAGCAGGGAGAGATAAATCTCGTTATTTGTGTGAAGGGAAAACTTTTTTAGGAGATTATTAAAGCATTAGTGGAGCGAAATCCTTTTCTAAGTTTTAAACTTGTCGCCTAAGGAAGCGGGATTTAGTGCTTTATTTTCGACTAAATCTTCTTAAAATTGAATTAAAATAACCCAAAACATGTTTAGAGGTAATCGAAGTTTAAAAGAGAGGATTTGGTGCACTAGTTTGAAACAACGCGGTCACAACATAACTAATTGTAAATCTATAAGAAACTAAGATAAGGCCCTCAAAAATCTGGAATTGTATTCTTTACGGAAACTAAACTAAACTGAAATTTTAATGGTTAGTAACAGAGTGCGTTTTATAAATTGATTTTTTGGATAAAAATTACTTCGACGTTTAAAACTGTATGCGACAAATGTTTAACACTGTTGTGCTGCTCAGTCAAGCAAAAATAATTAGGGCCATATGCACTGAGCAGGCTTAACTCTCAAAAAAGAGAACTAGACAGAATAACAAGTGGTCTGTGGTTGGCTTTGTTTTAGTGCCGAAAAGCTTACTTTCTGTACTATACATTGTTGAAGATCTCCCTAAAACTTCCTGAAGATCATTCTTATTGTGTAAAAGTATACGTCCTAGCAACCCAAGTCACATTTATGAACAGCACAAGTCCACGTTGAATTCATAAACAAGTCAATCAATGATTTCATGCACCATGCAGTAATCTATTACGTGAGAATGCGGAGAGTAATGTGTATGTCTTTCAAATATGATCATGTAGCGAAAATTATCACGGAAAGCTTTTTATTAGTGTTTAAGGCATCTTTTAATGGATGGAAATATTTTCGAGTATTCTTCAGTATCGTATATGAGGGTGGTATCTGAGAAGATATCCCACATCCCGGCAACTTTACTAAGATCGAAAGATACAACCGTACTTTTTCTGGAATGGTGAAAAACTGCGTTGCTGTTTTGCTGTCTGGGACTAGTAACCATCCGAATCTGTTTTAATCATGTAACCAACTATAACAATCGCTACAAAAAGTCCACTTTTCCAAAATTATGGATTAATTTTATAACAATATTTCTTTATCTTTATTCTAGTTACTAAACTGGGCAATTCGAGTAATGGTCAGAGTTTGAAAAATTTGTAAGGCAACGCCGGGAAGGAGTTTTACTGCAACTTAAGCAATAAATTTGTTGCTCTTGTTAATGCTTCTTACAGTGACTATAAGGATAAAATTAAAACACCTTGAACTTATCTTTTATAAGTATTTGTAGGAAGACATATTACTTTTGCTTGCATGCAAGTATCTGACATAACTAGCCTAATAACACGAAATACTCCATAATTCATTTGACTCTCTGTTCAAATTCCTTCTCACTGTAAAGACGGTTAACATTATAAATCTGAAGGACATATACGATTTTCATACAAATATATACCCACCCCCTACCCAATCTGAACCAGAAATTTTTGCAAAACAAAACACTAAAAATGGAAGCAGACATGCAGGGGACTGGAAAATAACAGAAGATCTCCGAAAAAGTTTTTCGACAGTTGAAATATCGCGTGTTTAGAATTTAACAGTTTAATAAAGCGCAATTAGCAGTGATAAGTATGCCGTCGTTTGAAAAACGACCAGGTGAAGTTTGATATTCCAAAACTCGTTACACGCCAGTCTGACTCGATACGAGGCTAACACTTTGCCGCAAGGTTACCAGCCCCGTAACGCTTCAGTTTTGAAATTCTCACGAAATTTGATTGACATATGATGTGGGATAAGATTTGTGAAAATGACGTTCAAATCTCTAATTGCATGTCTGCTGCGTTTTTATTTTCAGTTGTGCTTAATTTGTCGGTAGTAGAAAAAAAAAGTGAAAAATGAAATTTTTGTTGTTTTTTGTGCGGTGTCTGCGGTAGGAAGGAAAGAAGTCGAAATTTTTTTTTTCGACAAATTGCTTGAATTGTTCATTAATTTATTAATTCACTCTTGTATAAAAAAAGAACGCTGGAGTTACTTATTTGGTAGCAAATTTAATCTAGGTTAAATTTAGACAGAAAAACCCAATTGGGCGTCAGAATTTTCTACAATTCACAATACAATTGTTAATGACGGTTTTCTGTCTAGGCTTTCGTTCCCTTAGTAGTCTTGCTATCAAAGGAGAGTACAATTCTGCAATTAGGCCATTTGCCATCGACCCTTCTGCACGAGCCTGCATCATCACGGAACACCTTACTGGACCTTGCACTGAAGGTCCTTTCAGTCACTTTTTGTGATAAGTATAGAACGTTGTCAAGGTCCCTAAACTCGAAGAGACCATTTAAAAGTTAATAGGAATTTTAAACGGTTGTTTGTCCTATGCTACAATTATAATATAAGCTAAATTCCAATTGGACCAGGACACCTTTCTGAAGTATCCTTTAACTGCCCATTTTAATTTTGACCTAAGGCGGTTCAGAATTTCTGAAACCAGTTCAGCTTTCTGACCGAAAAGTTTACTACACTGCGTGCTAGTAAAAGAGTTAGAAGAGTTCAGAAAACATATAGCCAGAATTGATATAATGTTTTCTATGAATAGTAACCACAGAAAATATCAGACACGTATTATCATAATTCAGCCGAAAAGCCAGCAAATAAATAACCAATTGTACCAACTTATAAATATAAAATCAGAAAATTTTCCCCTGCATGTGAAATTATCAACTTAATTCAGGTTCACTTGTATAAACAGGTGGTTCACGTGTTGTTATTGTAATACATGTATTTTAAACAGATCCCAATCAGGTCATTGAATAAAGAACACATCTGATATTATCATATATCTTACAATCCCGTATCTTTCGGATGAACATTGCGTACTTATTTTTCTTCTGTAATTCTTCTTTTGTATTCCTTCGGCTATTTCAAAACCGAAGATATGCAAGGCCCACCGTACCTATGACGTAGATAGTGTGGATCATCAATGCCAGAAAGGACACGATACCGCGGTAGTGTTACATTAATTCAATATTGGTTTGATGGCAATGACCTTGACTTTTTCGGAAAAATGGAAACTTTGAGTTTTTTTTTTATAATTTTGCTAAAATCTTCTAAACCTTAACGCCCATGACGGTGTGCAACAAAATATTCATTTCAAGTTTCCTTTAAAAATATTATATTTGACTTGAATACCGAAAGTTCTCATCCTTCTTCGTAACGGGAATGTGGGGGATAGGATTGTAAATCTTTTATATTACGCTTATCACCTCGATTAACCTGTCTACATTTCAAAATTTATTCTGAACGCTTTGAACTTTAGATTGTACCTGAAATTGTTCTAAATCTCCTGCACGATAATATCCACAGATATAACCACTTAAAAGAGATTCCACTCAAGTGATCCGAAGTCAATTGCCTATGGGACTCCGGCCTAATCCCAGCAACTCAGGCCGGGCTAGTTAATTTGAAGAGGAAAACAATTTACGTAAGATTGATAGCAGAATAATTCAGCAGTGACGAATACATCACACAGCCATAGCCCCCGCACAAAGAGCTACAAAACAGGGTAAAGCAAAAAACGCCGACAATTTTTTATCCGGCTCGACTAGTGCTCCACAGATCGAACAAGTCGTACGTGCGATATTCAGATGAATTCCGAGAAATCTGCTCGCTGTCACTAAAATTTCCTTTGCAAATTTCTCAAGCTCTTAGTGCTTGTCTGGTGGCTTAAGTTCGGAAAGTTGTCCGTTTCGCGAATTTCTACTCTACAACAAAACAACTTTCTCGCGGGCTCTGGTCGCACCACAATCACAGCCACACACCGTGCTCTATGGGGCCCCCCCGAAAAATAACTTTCATCGATTTTTGATACTCGAACCCGGGCGTCATTTGTTGCCCGTCGCAGTTTTTTGCAACGTCCAACGAGCATCATCAACATCGCGTGCCCAGTTTGCTTGACATGACCCACATTTCTCCCGGGGCTTTGGCTTCTCTGATCCGTGAAACTAATGCGCCCGTGACCTTCGACTGTGCCACATCCGCTGCTGCGGGTAGTCCGTAACTGCTGTGATTTGCATTAGATTTCACTTGTGTCGTACTCTAGAGCTCTTCTATGCGGTTCGAACAAAGCTTGCCAAAATGCGAAGGGATGGAATTTACAATTTTTCACCATTTCAAAGTGCAGTCACCCAAATTGGCGGCAATTAACAGAGGGTCACGCACTTCTAGCAGTGCCATTTGTTAGGTTCCCTTGCTCCATGGCCGGGCCACACATGACATCATCGGAATCTCGCTTGACGGAAACAATTACAAGAAATCGGGGCTCTAACAAATCGTCCCTTGCTAAAAGTTCATTCATCTCATTCCACGCCGTGATAATGTCCCTGAGACCCACTTCTTGGCCGACGTCAGCTAAGTCTGAGCCATCAAAAAAGGAAACAGGCACCACAGCGAAAGATGGGGAGCGAACGAAATGTGTGCTGAACTGCTGCTGAAGCTGATCCCATACTGCCCAGCTGCCCTTCCTTAGGGCCCCGAGGGTGCGTAGCACTTCCTGAGGGGCTGGGATGCGTTGAGGTAGGTTATTTCGGTCCCATTTTCTTTTTTATTGTATTCCTGACAATATAGGTCATTTATGAGTATTTAGTCTTCTACTCGATCCTTATCCCAATTTCCTTGCCTTTTTCATCTCCTGTCTTGCCCATCCTTCCGTTTTTCTTTTCATTTGGGTCTTCCGATGTTCGGCCAGGTCTCTGTCCTTTTGGTTGGGTGGGGGTGCCATTTTAACGTCTGAATTGTTACTAATGCTGCTACCGTTGTTACCGTCTCATAATAGCCCAATGCTGGTTGGGACTTAAATGATGTATGTAAGCAGACGTGGACAGAAGCCGGGGGGAAGGTATCCACATAATTAGAAGCCCTTAACTTTTCATATAATGATTGAATTGCTGCCTTTATTTGCTGCTTGGCGCCTCACTGTCTGACGGAACCCGTCTTTATTTGACTTCTGGGATTATAGCCCCAATTTTATAGTGGAGCAGTGAAGCAGACGTAATGGCTGGACAATCTGTAAAATGCTCCAATGATCTAACAAGCTATATATGCTATCCGGCTTGGGTTCATCTGAAAATAGAATTGCACACGTAATTGTGAAATATTTCAAGAAATTTTGTCAACTTTGAAGGTGACTGTGACAATGATTTCTGAAGTGTTTTGAATTAAATGGAAAATTAAGCTTTCTCGTCTGTAGAGATTTTATTAGCTTATACAAGGGGGTAGTGTAGTTAGGAGTGAATTACTTGTGTGCGGAATTTTTAATGCTATTTATCGAGACTAAGAAAAATTGTACTTGCGCATTAGAATTCCAGTGGTTTACACTGTTTTAAAAGTTACCCTATAATATTTTTATTGCATAGTTAGTAAAGAACATTAAAATGGCATGGTACAAAAGGTAATAAACGATTTTTGTTGTGTATTCTGGCATCCCAGTAGGAAATGTATTTATTACTTCATTAATGGTGAGTTTAATTTTTATTGCCACTCCATTACCTTACCTTACCTTACCTTTTACATTACCAGTCATTGATGCTTATATTTTTGTTATTCTTCGATTGAATTAAATTATCGTGTTCATCAAGGACTCGATTTCCCACACGGATGCATTCTTCATAATTGTTAAAAATTTCTCAGCGGTTCATTAACAGATGAGCAGCAATGTTATCTGGAATTTGGCAATTTGGGATATTTTCTTAGTCCATGGCATTTCTGCGAGCATCCGTTTTATCGGCTCAGCGATAATTACTTCATTTGTAATTGTTTTTATAATTAACGAAAAATGTCATAATATTCCTTTTCATCATAACCACAAAACACAAACCATGATATCTCCCAAACCACTTACATAGCCATAACAATAACAAAACAGTCAACATTTTCTCATTTAAATCGAAAATCAGCTAAAAACGCAAAAAGCCGACATATCCTGTAGGCACGTAACCAAATCACCATCAGTGTGAAAAAAGTGAACCGCTACCACCCGAGGATTATGTCAACACATCTCAGCGGATTTTATCGGTGGAATCCCTCCAGCCCAATGCTCAAATTTAAATTTCATTTCGGTTTACTTGCTTGAATCCACTCCGGACTTTATTAATCGTTTGACTTTTTGCGCCACCATCGCCTATTCGACATGCAAAGGTACACGGTGCTGTACTGGCGCACCCCCATTATACCCCATCCCCATCGTGTCTGAAGTTGAAACGCGACGCTTACGAACGATTTTTGATGGATTCCAACAAACATACATTGGTACACAACACAACACAACACACCCCCACAGCAGAGGCAATCCTGTCTTTCCGAACAGATTGGCTCCCTTTTTGCTGGCACCAAAAGCAAACCATCCCTCGTTAGAGTCTCATTTACATCGCGAACTGACTGGGCTCCCTCCCGTTCCCAAAATTGATGGGGAGGCACAACTTGAAAGCTATTTGTCTATCACGTTAACAGTCCCGGGGGCAAATCAAATCGCTGTTAATGAGCAATTGAGCCGATGCCAAATGGCGGTTCCGTTGAGCGTTTTACATGTCACTATTTCCCGATGTTTTCGCACCTTTTCGCTGGGGTAGGTTTCAGCTTAGGCAGGCAGGCACCTCTGACTGCCGGAATCTGGTGAATGGGGCTGCAATGGGAGCAATTCTCACATTGGTACTCCATCGGGGGTTGAATGTTATGAGAATCGTAAATGTGCTTCGCACCATTTCAAGTCGATTCAGCTGCGTGTCTTACTCCTGTCAACTTCAATGTCTGATAGATGATTATTGCTCCCTTGGCGGGTAGATTTGGGGCCATTCGCTGTATTGGAATAGCGTTTGCTGGGCGATTTGTGACATCAATAACAGGCGTTCACTATAGTGACCTTGACTGAATTGAGCCGTAAATGTAAATACAACACTTTGGCACAATGTTACGAACTGTCGTTACAAGGTTATTACTGGATCCGGTGTTGTTTGGCACCGCCAGGTATTTCCGGAATGCATTGTTCTCGATAAGGTGTGAATCCGGCACGCAAATTTATACCTATTGAAACTTTTGTATAGGGACCATTTTTTGTAACCCGGAAGAAGTTAGATTACATGCAATTTCGTGTCTTCCTGTAATTTAGGTTAACTTCTTTAATGTTATCTCAAGTAATATATCGCTGTCTCACTTTATAGTTTTTACTATATTTGTGCCATAGTACGAGCTCGAAATTAAATAAAACGTGGTATGCATGGATAGTAATTGTCCGAGGTATCGAAAAATGTCTGGATGCTTCAGTCCTTCGAACATTCAAAATTAGGTCTGACTGCTGTAGCATAACAAAACCCCACCCCCTATTCTTCTAGTTTGGGGCAGGAGTTGTCGAAACTTTTCACCATACTTCACCTGGGATGAAGGATGCTAGGCTCAGTTTTTAATGAAATTATTCATGGTCTTGAGCCTACGTGGTTAGATCAAATAGTAGGAAAGTGTGAGCTCTATGTCAATTTAAGGGATGGAAAAATTAGGTATTAGATATTAATTGAAAGCCTAGAAGACGCATTTGAATTGATTTCGATCTGCATTTACCTGGAGATTTCAATTTACTTTAGGACAAGTATTTACATATTCCAAACAAGTCTGTTTTACGTTTTTAATGAAATTTGGGTTCTACCGTCTTGTCATCGAAGCGGTTCCAAAAATTAAACTGAAACTCCCCAACACGCGACAGTTTCAAACGACGATCAGAGCAGATAGTGGATGAAAATGATAAAACCTACAAAATAATGACAAAGCAAGAGTTTCCGTTTTGACAAAACTTGCAGAACCATAGTGACTCACCACCTCACCGACAATTATTGATATTAGTCGACTTAACTTGGCGATTAACAGAAAGCTTCCTCTGGAGTCGGGCACCCCCAGGGGCTAAAGGAAGGTTCACCTTCACCTGTGCAAGGGAAATCAAAGCTCATAATACCATGTATGATATAATTTCATATAGATGCCTGTGGGTTGAGGGAGCAGTAGAAGAAGCGTAAAAGTTAAGCAAAGTGGGTCTGTCGTTAGTGAGTGTATATGCCCCGGTAGCACGGAAGGTTGCTGGCATTTCCTGAAGAAAGCGAAACACCAACGTTAGGGGCCCTTTCTCCACCTGGTTAATTTCGTTTAGTCGTACCGCCGACTGCAACCTGATATCAAGTTCTGAAAAGTTCGCCTGGGTGCTGGCAGCAAGTGAACGAGTTCTGTACTATTCCGTTCGAAACGAGAAAAATTACTCAATTAATAACTCTCGGCGGTAATTAATGGGCGCTTTGTGGCCTTCTGTGGTTCTGTAATTAAACAGATTCGCAAAAAAAAGTCGTTTACGTCGAAAAATAGTTTAAAGTTCCCACCGAGACACAAATCAATTGGGAACCGCAGCTTCGCGAGGTGGGCGGCCGTCCGCGCCTGCATTTTATTAGTGAGCGATTTTCGGTGTTGTTTTGTGGACGTCTTTGACATGTCGATTGGCTCTTGTTAAGAAATTTATTATCCTTCGTGGCAGATTCCTGCTCGGTTACTCATCTGGTTCCTGACGAAGAGTAAGTGCCCTCGGATGTGAGAACAGCCACATAAACGACCTCCTGCCGCAAGAAAGTAAGCTCCGCCGGGGAAAAAACCTGAAGGATATGAGCCATTAAAAGTCCATTAAGACTTAAGACATGTCGAGGCAAGGACTAGAGAGACTGATCGAGTGTAGTTCAGCCCTGGTCGTCGTTCTTATGCTGCTGCTGCTCTGGTGCTAAAACAGTTTTACAAGCTCTAATGACCAGGTCCAGCCGGGGGAGGAGTACCGGTACCGGGCTGATTTAATGCTGGAATAAAAATTCATTAATATTTGCTTGTAAATACTCGTGTGGCTTCGCTTTATGGTGCGGCCAATGAATGGTTGATGACCTCCTGTCTCTGCGCTAACTGGATTTATTGCCCAAGAATTTTTGGTAAGTTTGGATGTTCTCTGGAAGGTGGACGGTATGTTCCTTCCACGGTGTAGTAAGATGCTCAGGTGCCCGTAGAAAGTACTTTGGCACTAGATAAATTATGATGTGAAATGTTCTTAATGTTCTTTGATTACGGAGCGAGTACGGAGAGATCTCTTCGGAAATTACCATGCCATTATCTTTGCCCGGGTGTAATGATTGCCTGTCTTCGTGCAATGACTCAAAAACAACATTTTTGACACTTATAGCTTAATAACTTCTTTCGTTCGACAGTTAAAAGTGTTCTGTGGTGCTAATTTTTAAAAGTGGGGTATTTTGGGGGGAAATTTTTGGGCGGTATACGAACATTTTGGGTGGTCTGGATCATATTTATGTTTAATGTGGTCAAAAGTCAATTTGTTGTGATGCTTTTGTGGTGGAAATGGCGGTTTTAAAAGAATTTTTCTTTTGCAGAAATATGCGGTTTCTTATAATGATTACACCTCTCGATTAGGATCACTTAGAGGTATACATTTACTACATACTACATTTCGTCGAGTTTCCAATGCCCTGTCTGTCGTTTCCAGGTTGAACTTTTGACGAACAAAGATCTAGGTTGAGAGTTTTTAATTTCCACTATCTTTTATATTTGCCTAGAGACAAAATCTACCAAAGCTGACCACGAGATGCATATCTACTCGTAAATGCTCGACTAAATGTATCCCGAGGAATTAATAAATTCATCGATTCAACCACTTGTCTATTTCTTGACTTTAATTGCACCTGAACCTACCGATTAGTCGATTCAGAACCATTTAACTGTAACAGCATCCGATGGTTTCTAATGAGTATTCTGTTGTTAGTAAACTTTCACCATTCGTAAATAATGAAAAGATTTAAATCTGCAATTTGGGCCGGTTAGATTTGCATAGCAATGAATTATAATATGGTGACTAACCAGCAGAAGCCAAAAAGAATGGGACCGAGTAGCGAGCCCTGTGAAACTCCCTTTGAGAGAGACAACTCGTCCAAAAGTCTCATTATTTTCTATTAATAAATATTTTGGTCAAAAAAGATTAGACGTCCTTAGTTTTACGTAAGAATTTTAAAAAACTTTATAAAATTAGTGTTGTTCTGTGTAGTTTGGAACTAGTTCTCCTACAAGGGAATTTGGCCCGTGTTTTCACCGGCGATTTTATTGCCTGATGCAAACTTTTGTGAACTTTTATTAAATATCTCGGTATGGTGTATTCACACCGAGCACTTTTTGTTGCTTGTTATTATAAGGCGCACCTTAATCATTCCGTCTATGATATTTCCACCTCCATATTTTGATTCCGAGCTTGTGGCAGAATATAATATCATAAATATAATAATTCCTCCTTTGTTTGACATAGACAAACTAAAACTGAATGTTGATCCATTATTTTCAATTTAATTCAGAGAACTGAATCGCAAATTTCCCCACAGCATTTAATGTTCTTATTTGGTGTCCTGATAGTTTTACCAGGATGCTTTAATATTTTATCAGAACAACTTGAATTTTTATGAAAATCCAGCTCAACGAATTTTTTGTTCTATGTAAAATGTGATAACATAAGATAAGAGTCACGAATCTTCTCTTCACAAAATCTTGCATATTTCATGCAACATAATCCTATTTCTTCCATTTCTTCAAATTCATGCTTATATGTATGTTTTCGGCCACTGTGTGTATGAAAATGTATATGTAGATCGAATCCTATATAATTTTTGGCGAAATTCATGAATTTTGTTCCCAACTATGCCGCACACAGGCAACCACTTTGCAACACAAAAATAGTCGAAAAACTAGTTTTCGGACCCTATTGCAACTTCTACACACCCACAGATGGTTTCTTTTCCATATGCGTCCTCGGATCTCCTCCATACACAGAACAGATTTTAGTTTTGGTAATCTTAGAAGAAAGATAAAAGGAAGAAAATAGATTTTTTCTAGGAATTTTAGCATCCAGCTGCCTTCTGCGAGTCCTCTTCTAGTCCAGGGATGTATTTAGTTATTTTGGCGTATGTGAAGCAATCGGGATGACAAGTGAATGTCAGGTCAAATCATGTGTAATGTAAAATGTAAGAGGATCGAACCGAATCCATTTATCGATCGGTGTCCAGTGATCATATTAATTCATGGTTGCGGGCGAGTTCTTCTTTTTTTGGGTTTTGCTACTATCTAAACTGGTCACTTACTGATGCCAGAAGAATTGGGATGTTATGTAATTTGAAATTTGATTTGGTTATCGGACGGAAATTTAGATATTAGGGAGCCATCAGTTAAGGTGAAATTAAGCATATGAAAATTGATAGGAACAGACATGGTGGAATGAATAAAGATTTTGTCTAAGATACTGGAATATTTGTGGTAATAAAAATCACGTATATAGAAGAATAGTAGTCTTCAAAGGCACGCCTTCTGGATTTGTGTACATTAAAAAGGATCGTGGATATTCATAATCCTCTTTGAGATTGATTGCTATTCCTAGAATCTATTTTAAACTGAGTACTCGGTTTTGCATGTCTACCTGCATCTTTATCTGTATCCATTTTAGTATTATGAAGATAAACTTTTTAGATAGAACGATCGATTTGTGTGGTAAAATCCTCCTAAATTGTGCACCATTTCCATTTTCGTAGTTGTTTGGTGTGATAACGAAGAATATCGTGGGATTTGTATATGTGTAGTATAGCCTGTATGGCCAGGGCGGTACTCAGGGGTTAATATAATAGATAAAATGTTAGCAAGAAAAGCCTATTGACATTTATACAAGTTCCTATATGTATAGTAACAATTTTTATATTAATATAACAGTTTTTTTATATCAGTAGAATACTTTTGTTTCGTAGGCAATGTGAAAAATTATAATTAGGTACATTCCCATAACCATTTAGAGCAGAAAACGTTTAGATGTCTGTTGTCCGAGGGGTGAAATTCGGAGTAACATCATGTTCCTTTTGTTTTAGCGTGAAAGCGTATGAGGTGCCCATGCATCCAACTCCACCACGAAGCCCTATCATGTGATTTCAATTTTTTCCATGCATTTCAAACCTCGCTGATAATTTTGTAATGGTAATCTTGTCATCTGCTTCTAAAGTCTACTCAATAGAAAAGATGTGGATGCAGTTCCCTGGAGCTTAAATTCTACCATCGTCATCGACCTAATTCTGAAAAACTCTTCATATCAATATCACTCAGGATGCTGCAAAAAGTGTAAACCTTATGACGTTTTTGCACAATTTCTTTTTCTATTTTAAGAATGGTTAACCAACGCAAGCAACTTTCTTCTCCATGCGAAATTGATAAATTTCATAAATTCCTAGAAAATTCGCCATAATCCATATCTGGAGATAAGCAATACCTGATGATTCTCAGTTCTTAGACGAAATGCAGGCGATTTAATGTTTCATACTCCCAGCTGATGTGAAATCCTTGAGCTTTCACATTTCGTCCAAAATCCACACAAAATTCTAAGAAACTCATAGGAGAGACACAAAAAACGGGGTTCATAAATTAGAAATGTTGCCAATGGAGACGACAGAAATGAAAGGAGCTGATGGCCTTATTAAGCTTGAAGTCCGCAGTCGGAGCAACAAATAAAAGGAAAAAATCTGATACAAAGAGCCGGTTAAATCCGAAAAATATGAGACCAGAAAATTTAAGTAATCGGATATCTTTGACGGAAATCCCTTCGATCAGCTAACTAATAAGGGGTGAGGGAAATCGGTGGCCCGGAGGTCTCATTACTGTTTACTTACATTGGAGCCAAGGATGGATGGATGGATGTTGCGGGGGGTAGGAGTTTTATAGTAGTAAATCGGGTTGGGGGAGGGCACAAATGAACCCTATACCCAGATGTGGGTCAATCTCACTACGAGATTCAGTCAAACAACTACCCATAGAAAGATAGTCGATGATAGCGATTGGGACAGCATGGAAAGTTGACGATGATGTCCATCGGTCCAAAGCATCTCTCCTGAATTGAGTGGACAAATTGGCAGCTGACTGCCGAACTACTTGTTGAGCCATTGACGTCCGTTTTATGAGATTAGGAGTCCATTTAACGTTTTGGAAAGAATTTTATCGGCTTAACGTTTCGCCTTGGTGACGGAAGATAATGATTGCTTCTGGCTGAGACATTTTGGGAGCAACGGGTGTTGTAGGGGATTTTCTTGGGCTTTCTTTATTGCCCTGAGATTTTACACACTCGACTTATTAAGGGAATTAACCAGATACGTTTTCATTAGCATTCGTCGAAATTTTGATTGAATTAGAAGGTTGCGGTGGGATTGAGGCAAAATAAAAGCTGGAGAGGAATTTAGTTTTGAAAATACCAATAAAATCATTTGTTTTGGGTGATGGCTGACATAAATTTTGTCATATGATTCTATTTTTAATTGTATTCTCGTAGTTTGCAGGCATTCATAGAATGACCATTTGTGATAATATGTTGATGGCTTGGTTGTAACTAGGAATCCTTGTTTGTAATTCTATTAATACTATAATTATCTTCAACAACAATCAGAACATTAACAGTCATACTGGACCTGGAGAATTCGAACCACTTCATTGTTCCATCATCCAACCGAGATTAATGCTGCCTTCCAGTTTAAAAAGGTATCCCATCGTTAGTTAAGAAGGAAACAGAAGTTAGAAGTCACTTCTAATTCCACACAGTTCTCCTCAAATAAGATTCAGAAAATTTCACTGTTGTTCTAAGTCTTTTCTCAAGAACGAAAAGATAAATCTCAATGATCGGATGTAAGACATACGGTTTGTGTCTATATCTCAAAGAATCGATTTTCAGAGTTACTGACTCGCCGCCAGTACGTGAGATTGGTGATCCAGTTCGTGATATTGGTGATATTGGGTCTAAGACTTCACTCTCTATTAAAGAGTCTGTTACACCTATTGCAGCACGTTGTTTCTTAGTTAGGCTTTCTTTCTAAGATGAGACTAGAATACTACTACTCACTTTCACACTGGTAAATTTTAATTAAGGGTGAACTTTACTTTCCCTTGTAAAAAGTACCATCTTGGTTTTTTACGGGTTCTCAGTTTTTCCGGCAAAATCTAAAACTTGAACAAACACAGAGCCCCCAAATTGGCGGAAGGTTTCATTTTTCAAAAGGAATTCTATAATCGGTTCATTGAATTTCATTGGCCATGTTTAGCACTTACTGCTTAGACTTCTTCGACTTCGGGCATGCATGGCAATAATAATTTCATGCTCTTATTTAACAAGCCGGCAGGCAAGTTTTTTGTTATATCTTCTCAATGGAAGCAAAATATCTCATATATCAGTCGTGTAGGCACAGGATATATTCTGACATTCATTTAATAGGTGCTCTAAGCTTACACAGCCTAACTAACTTTATAGCTCCTTACGTTTCTTTTTTTAGACTGCATCCACTTGCACAGAACAATCCATCACCGTGTGTGCACCTGAAAATAAATTCTCTTCCATTTTTTTTCCAGCACTGCACCACTCACGTCCTAAGATAAATCGGCCAGAACTTCTAGACTTCAAGTACACTTCCTTGCAGCCACTTACAACAGTGAAAATGAGCTGTCGATTGTCTAGCTGCTAAGTGAACTCAGCCGGAGCAAGAGCAAGTCGAAAAGAGGAAAGTCATGCTGTGCACCCGTATGCATTTGGCGGAACGAAGATACTCATTGCCCCGGGAGCCCGCAGAGGGTGTTCCTCGGACACCATCAGGAATCATCCAGCGTCCATGCGTTATAAGAAATCTGTCCGGCAACTATGACAGCATAGTGACACCTCGAATTATGGACCCATCCAAGAAGTAAGTAAACAACCTTCGCCATCAGTTGACGGCCGCCCGCCCTATAAAGTTTGTTTTCTTTCTATCCTCATCAGCACTGCCCATTGCCGGACCCTAAACGGGGCCATTAAAATACTGTTGGGGCCCCATTTCTTTATCGGCAGCCGCCCGATTGGATCAGATTATCGCTTTTATTGCCTTTGACAAATTAATTAGATTTCGTATTAATTTCGGTTAACACGTAGCGTGACATGAGTGGGCCCCATTGCGTTCTGGTCGGGTTCGAAAGATTTTGTCCTGGTGCTCTGAGGTTCTCGCACGTTTTAACGTTTTATGACCTGTCGGGCCATCTGTCCGACAAATCCGAATTTACCTGTTTCCCACTGGTTATGCTTTTGTTTCATTTGAATTTTAATACCGGCGGGGATAAAACTATGGAGTTAATCGTCGTCCGTAAAAACTTTATGACGAATTTTGTTCACAATTTGCAACAGAACTGGGATGTTTGGGCGACAATAAAACGCCAATAAAAATATGAAAACTGATGAGGCAGCCCTGTTTAAAGGCCATACGCCGAGGGATGAGTGTTTTTGATTTGATTAATTCCTTAATTGGAGATTTGATGTGGTTAGTAATTATTTTATGGCGGATTAAAAATCTTTTTTAATTTACGACTTTTACAAAGTATCGATGGTTTTATGGCTATGATTCTTGGGGATAGAAAAAAAAGCCCTCGTTCTGGGATTTCAGATCCGTCAGTTGTTGTTTGGACGACAATTAAGGACGATCGTAATCATTGGGGCGGGATGAATAAAGAGAAGTAGATTATAGCAAGCTGTCGTGATTCAAAAGCAATGAAAATTTTCAAATTTAACAATAATTTAATAAAAAAAAGTTAGTACTGATTTTATTTGATAACAAAGAGGAAACAACTGTTAAGATTTTCATTTATTAAATGTCTTTATTACTTATACATGAAATAGGTCTCCTCTTCTAAGCCATTTCTCAAGTAGCGCTGAGTTTATTCACACCAATTGCTCAAGGTAAAGCACTTTTTTTTAAAGGTAAGCTTAGGGGACAATCTTATGATGCACACAGCATAGCTTAGACGGAAGGGAATTTTAGGAAAGATGAGCTTGGAAATTTTTTAACCTGGCAAGTACAAAACTCGCCAGCAGAACTTCCTCAACCCAAATAAATCACCGCACCCTTTGCCCGAGTCAAACACAACAGACGAGAAACTTCGCAATAAGGTCAGGAGATTTACCTCAATATATTTGTTGAAAAGCTATATTATATCTATTTAGGCATGATTGTCGCTGTATTTGGGGCATGTTTAAAACTTTCGTCAACATAAAATTGAAAAAATAATATCTAGTTGCGAACAGGGTGCGGAATGATTTTTAAATCCGGCTCGAAGGACCAATGCTTTTGTGAAAGTAAACTATAACATTAGCTAGCTAAAGACAAAATGTGGGTAACAGAAGGCAAACTAAATGTGAAAACATTCTTGCATGATCTTAATTATGATTTTGTTTTTGCTAATAGGTTTTTCATTTTACTACAGCCTCTTTAAGAGCGTTCAAGTGAAGTGGTTTAAGAAAATTGTCACAAATCTGAAACCCTGTGGAAATTAGCTTTAGCTAACATCAAGATAATTGCGTTACATTTTATCAAACGTTTTAAGGTCACTGCGAAATGGCGCATCGATATATTTGTCTGGCGGGAGGTTTTGAAAGACGCGTAGAAGACTTCTTCATCCTCATCATTGATTCCAAGGACTGAGCTCCAAAGTCGTGTGTTTTTTAGACACAGCAGCATATGAACATACATGAATAATTTAACATTTAAGAAAGGCGTTAAGTGCTACCAGTTAAAGTTCCCATACCCTGTAGCGGAATAAAGAACAAATACAAAAAAAGAAAATCCACTGAAAATATTCAAAACTGAGCCGAAAAATTATAAAATTTCCATTTTTATTATCACACGCCATCGAGAAGGAGGTACAAAGATCTCTATTATAAAAGTCGCCTCAATGTCAAAATATCCAAAATGCATAAATTTTAGAGGTTGTCTGATGTCCAGTTTGTTTATAGTGGACCAACCGCGCAGCAGCATTAAAACTTAATCTGGTTGCCGGTCATAGTGTACGAGGCGAGACGGCATCCAATTCGTCGAAACGTAATTAAGGGTACAGGCAGAATAAAAAAAACTAGCGTCTGGGAAAGAAACTAGTTGCGGTTATTTTTGGTAAGACAAGCCTTAAATTAGCCAAGATGGCATAAATCAAAAATTTTCTAGTTAAAGATCGGACGAGATCACCAGAAAAAAGCCTGAAGACAGCGCCGAGCTTTGTTCGAATAAAAGCAAACAGTTGTAAGGCGGCGGTCTTTTTTGAAGGCTGGCACTAATTTGAATGGACCAATAGCACATGTTCGCATCTCATTTGGGGCCAAACAAAACAAAACGATTTGGCCAAACAAAACCAGCTGCGATGTGGAGCGAGGATCTATTGCTCGTCGTAGAGCCGATCTATTGGATGCCGTTGTCATCGGTACCTTCATTCGAATTGACCTCTAGGATCCACAACGGGCTCAACTTGGACAGCCGTTGTCGGGTGATTTAAAGTCACGGTTTAGCTGAGTTATGTCTGGCTCCCCAGTTCAAACCATGGGAAATTATTTCCAAAAATGAATTTCATTAATTCGTTGTTTCAGCGCGGCCACAACGTGGTGGATGGACTAACTTGACCACTTGACTAGTTACCACCGTGAGCTTTGTAAATCTTCGAGACAGAGCTTAAGACGTTCTGTTCTGTTCTGTTTTTTTTTTTACATTTCTTGTCTCTGTGCTGTCCGAATAAATTTCCGTGAACTGTGTACGGAAATAATTCAAATAATTCTCGTTTTTGTCCAGACGTTCTCAGACTATTTGGTGAAAAATTATTACGAGATCTGATAATACGTGATGATTACATGTTACCGAGATCCGGGCGGATTATGGCTCGAGTTATTTAGTCATAAATTAGACATAATCGCGGGATGATAAAAAGTCGGGAGGAGACATAAATTTCTGATAACAAATCAGTGGCCTAAGATGTAGAGAAGATACAAATTAGAGGTAAAAACTAATTGGACTCTCACAGGCTGGCCACGAAAAAAAAAAGTTAGTTATGATCTATGCGTGGAGTTGAAGATATTTTCGATGTTTTTCTGGTCTATATGGGGATCTCTAGTGGTGCGCTTGGTTAAATAGGCAGCATTAATGGTACTGAGACGGTAATTAATATATTAAGGTGAAGGCGGAGTAAGAATTAGATTGTGGTCGATAAGATTGGCACTTTTTTGTCAACTAGTTTTTTTTCTTTTTATTTTTAAACTAATGAACTACTTCATTCTTTTTAATGGTGCTACAATTAAAACTGCCAAAGGTTTTTTAACGATTTTCAATTAGTCTTGTATAATAAATTCTATTTTATGCCACATCTGTCCTTTCAGGTTTTTATTAAAGAGGATCCTGCCATCTGATCTGATTTATCTCGTCAGATTTGGTGACCTAACTCAGTAAGATGCTAAATTTTAATATACCTATTCAAGATGATACGACATAGAACAGAAAGAGCTCTGAGAATTAAATCCTGTATGGCAATCCTTGGTATCTTGGCAATAGAATTTCATTATCACCAACATTGACGATCCTCTTTGGGTTTAACCAACTCCACGCTACATTCCTCTAGCTAGGACTTAAGACATTAGATTCACCATGGCCATTCTGCTAGATTTCCTCGATTTCCTAGATCTCCTCAGCGTATGATCTGGGGTGCCAAGATTTGAGTCATTTTAAGCTTTTCGTAAAAATTTTATCATATCCTAGATTTGCTATGGTTCCGAAGAAGGATTTGGTGCCTTTTCTTTGACCACTTCCTTTCAGGTTTATTTTTTCCTTTTATGGTGGCAGATACGTACCCTGCGGAGTTCCAATTTCGTGCTTCGATAGGATCTAGTGAAGTACCCTGTGAGGACCAATTTTTTCTTTTAAACTGCAATCCGATGTGGGTTAAGGAGACTGGTAAGTATGAAGACTCTGTCTATTCTGCAATATCTTATCTAATGCATTAATTTAATACTTTGAAGTTGCTTACCCTATCGATATCTATTCAAAGGTCAAGGTCTTAGTTTTCTACTCATAATTTGTAACTAATTGCAGAACCTCTTATGAATATATTTAAGAGTGTATTTCTGCAAATATTGTGCTAAACCAGGTTTCACATTGGTCTATCCATCTAATTTAGTAAATTATCGCTGTTACATAAATATCCTTATAAAAAAGCCAAATTTCTTTAATCATGAGGAAGGCGAAAAGTACTAATCCCAAGACTTCATTTGTTGCTCTAGGAGAGCTCTTACTTTATCCAATTTATTCGAAGCTCACTTCATCATTATGGGTTGTTTCTCTTGGTGTATTTAAGGATATTATATCTAATAGAATTAATTGCCTATTTATTGTGTCCCTGCGATTAAGTTGAATTGTACATACATAGTTACATTTCTCTATGTAGAAGAAGTAATATTCGTGGCATTTTTCACTCATTTATTCCTTTTCAATTCTTCCTTTTTAATGCAAAAGAGTTCTCATTAGGTCTAATTCTAACATTAAAATCAGGCTAATAATGTCTATAAGTAGAAGTATCACCACCAGTTCAAGAAGATGATAAAATAGAAACCTTATAATCTCCTAATAAAAAGAAAACTACACCCAAAAATGAAATTCTTCCTCAAAGTATTGACAGCAATTAAATTGTGGAAATGCTATTAACTCCCCAAATATTTACAATATTAATTACGAAAGGTAAAAGTACCAATGTAGACGTGTGCCAAACTTACACCTAGTAACCCACAAACATTTTTTATAGGCTTCTTTATTTGTGACTTTTAGTTTTTGGGTTTAGTCTGACCTTCGGTCCTTTCTAATCAGGTAACTCCCAGAAGGATGGCTCAAATAAAAATTCCCTTAACCTACTTCCAACTTATTTTTCTATTTAATAGTGAAGTTTGCCTAAAAGGGTCAACGTTCAGATTTAAGGATACTCTTAAGGACTTTCGTTTTCTATAAAGGGAGGTCTTTTACATTTCCATTTATAGCAGCGACTCCTTATTCAGGTAGAATCAGATCATTTAGCACATTTTTATCACTTGATTTTCTTAAAATCTTTTCAGGATTTTGGTAGATGGTAATAAAAGTCTTGTATTGTCTGGCAAGCACTAGTAACTATATGGAAATTTAATATAAGTAAAAGTTTGTTAATATTTTTTATAATATTTGAAGATATGTTAGTAAAAACATAGAAAAAAGTTTTTGGGAGATTTAAGATTTTAGTCATTTGAGGTTTTAGTGTTAAAAATCTAATTATAAAAAATTATCCGTTTTAGTACATTTTTTTGACGTCCTATTGTTTTTTACAATATAAGATTTGCAATAAAATTACAATGTGCTTGTACCACAAGTGATAACATGCAGTATCACTGATTTCTGCAAATGCTGGTGATATTTTCGAGTACATCGGTATTGAAGTTTCCTCGCGTTTGTTTTAGTAGCCATGTATTGTCCTCCGAATACCTTTCATCATGAAATGCGAACCTCAAAAGCCACTTTATTAACAAATTCGGAGATGATTTTAACATCAATATTTTAAATTATAACAGAAATATGTACCGCTGCAATTTTAGAATTAAACTCTGCTTTTGATAAAATGATCGAAATCAAAAAGTAAAAGTTGACCAAATCCTTTCTACTTCTTCTGTTTTTCAAAGGTATTCGCAAGGTTGCATAATTGGTCCTCCTCTCTTTAGTACATACATAAATGATTTGCTCACGGTATTGAATACTAATAAAACCTAATTTTTTTCAGATTTGATACCAAAAAGAAACCACCTCTGGTGGTGTTTTCATTGAAAATGCAACCGGGAATAAAAACTCTCGCTCAAGACAATGTAAAAAGGGATCCACGAAAATTGCCAACTTTTTGTGAACAGTATAAACTAACAAAAAGAGTACGTGCGGCAGATAAAAGACCCCATTGCGATTTAATTGTTCGAGGTGTAGAGATGTTAGGTGACCCGAGTGGATCGGACGTAAAATCGGAAGGGAATGCCGAGTACATCCCAAAGGAACTTCAAGTCCAACTTACTGATTGTTGCCAATGTATGAGAGATTTCAATTTTTTCCAATCGGAACTGGAACACCGCCAACCCGAAACTGAGGAAATTCAACGACATGAGCATAGTACATTGCCAGCGAAACCAGAACTTTTCAACGACCTAAAGATTCATAAACCCTTGACTTTTGGACAGAAACTTGTTACTACTCCCAGGACACGACAAATTATAAAAATCACGATGAATGCTAGGAAAAGCTAATCTTGCTTCTGTAGATTTAAAGTTTATCATTTAGAAAGTGAAATAAATGTGTTAGAATGGTTCGCTCGTACTTTCAGGCTACATTCCCAATTGCCCTGGACCAAAATCTCCAATAATCACAGAGATCTCTTTGAAGCACCGGTCGGCTGCCTATGTCCCCTTGTCTCCATCCAGGAAAAATAACTTTATTGTGCTTGAGAAGTTGCCGAAGACTCACAAAATCCGGATAAATTCCACTTGAGTGCCTCTTCCACAATCCTCAGTCGTTCGTCACTTAGCAAGCGAACAAATGAGATACGGCCTAAGTCTAAGTAGAAACGAGTGTTAAATCCGAGTCACCTCTGTTCATCAGTCGAATCAAAGCAGATCAAGAGTGACAGCTTTATGAACCGCGGAAAGGTAAAGAGGAACCAACCGACATTCGCCATTAAGAAATTAATTTCACATGTCGTCTGTGGTGGCTGACAAAAAAGGAAAGTACACTGACTTGCACTCTTCAAGCTCCCTCCACCCCAGGGAGGCGACCTCTTTGATTGACCCGGTCGTTTGAAATTTGCAAAAATTTCCTAGGCTCAAAGCCTTAATTGACACCACCAACCTATCAATCATGAGTCCTGTTGCTTTCAGTCCGATCGACTGGCACATCCTTCCTGCTTTATTTTCGAAACCGATTTTTGCCAGTTTTGTTTGTAGGGAGGAGGTGAAAGGAGGAGGTCCTGACAGTTGTCATGTTCGGCAGCGGCACTGAAACACTTGCACGACATTCCATTATTCATTGTATGTGAAAAAATTATTAATCCCGGAGAGGTGAGTCGGATTTAGACATCGATTAAGTCAAGGATTAGAAGGAATTTATTTCGTGTGAATAATGACAAATGAATCAGGGGTTAAAGTGAAAGGAAAGGGGGTTTATGAGGGATTTCGCCACGTTCTAGAACTTCACCGTTTGGAGTCTATTCTTGTTTCATGAGAACTTTAGCTCCCTTAACTGTAGAAACTACCCTGAAGAAAATAAGATAACCTGTGTATTGTTGGCTGGTTTTGCCGAAGCACATTTTGGTGTTAAAGAAGGTAACACTCTAGAAAATATTTTTTTAATTTCAGAAAACTTTGCCCACTGGAAGTTTAGAAAATATTTTCGTTTTATACAAGAAATCAGCCAGTGTCGGAAATCACTACACTGATCCTGAAACTATTCTAAAATAGCCGTCGATAAAGCTTTTTCCTAGTGGCAACCAGTGTTCGAATCCTAATTATCCCAATCAGCAGACTTGTGCATCCACTGAGAAGTGTTCTAAACAAATCATGGTTAAATCTGGAAGCATAGCTTAAACAAAAGGAATTTCACGCAAAAAGAAATTGGGAATTGTTTTAACTTCACAAATGTTACAAGTTGATCAAAAATTTACTGAATAACATTTTAGTGGTTTTTGCATGTACCTGGCAGCAAAACTACATCAATTATGGCTAAGTCAATCAATCACTCGTCCGACTGCTTTCAATTTTTTAATTCATCGATGCCGTTTTCACTTCGGTTGGCGAGTGTTCTTTCTCCATCTGGAATATACGTAAGTGAAATTCTTTACTTTATTTTTCTGGATTAGTCTCATTCACATTTTAGGAGCTCACTTTCATTTTTACTATTAATTTTACTTTGCTTTTCGTTCTTTTTTCTTTTGCTTTTCATTTAATGATTTTGAAGCTCTTTTTATTAAGCTTTACTTTTGATTTATTATTATTATTATTTTTTCTTAAAGTTTGGTAGTCCTGATTTTCCTCTCTCTTTTTTTATAAATCCAGATTAGTTAAAATTGTAACATTTTTGTACTACTCCAACAATATTATTATTACTGCTGCGGAGTTTTCAAAAGGGACATATCTGAACTCCCCAATAATGTTTGAGAGCTACATTGGTATCTAACCACTCCCAAGAACTATACGCCGGAAGTGTTTACTCTTTTAAACATTTTCAAAATCGATTATACTGTGGAGCTAATAACCGCAACGTTGATAACTGGGTGACAGTATCCTTGGGTCTTGACTCGAGGAATAATTTGAAACGATCACCCCATTGATCAATACAGCTTCAGTGCGTGTGAGGATCTTTTGAGAGAGATCATACAGCTTTGAGTTTTGGATGAATTAAACTCGATGCCCAGACGAGAATTTTATCAGTAGCAGTCGTAATAGCATTATCAGGAGCACTTGCACAAGAACCAGCAACAAAATCAAACTAGTGTGCGAAATTAAGGGTATTATCGTCTGAAAAGCTGTGAACGGAAATGGGATTGGAAGTAGAGGGTCATTACTAAAAAGTAAAAGAAAAGTAGGGACAATATAGAGCTTTGCGTTAAGGATTACACAGTCCAGAGAAATTTTCCTCGCGTAGTTATAGCGATCTAAATTGTCCCTATTTCCTAATAGTTAACACAATTTCACTAAAGCTGCTATAAAAATACAACATGCGGAAAATGCCCTTTATATATCTTTAGAAGATTGCTTGCCATATTGATAAACCGTCAATCCACAGAATTCTGCTTTGTTTTCGTATCCGCTCTGAAAACTATCAAATATTCTCCTACCCCTAGCCTTTACTTTTTATCGGTTAGAAAAATTTTGACGGGTGTTTTATCTGATCTTTTAAAATAGCCTAATCTCAATTAAAATTCTGATAAGTTTCCTCTTATGATACGTCATACGTTGTAATCCTGTCTTGTATTCCAACTTAGGTTCTTAAATGTCTCGCAAGAAAAAAATCTGATTACTCCTCAAAAATGAAAGAATTTTACGAAGAGTATTCTTTTTCTTTTGTTTAGAAATTCGCAAGGTATGATTTTGCAATTAACTCCTCTCTGCTCCTATTGCCTCCTTATCACATTTTGGCCGACCAACTCAAGAAGTTCTTACGCATCCCGCACCGACCGACCAGAAATGTGTAAAACGATTTATATTCCACTCCATAATGGCCAGAAGTCATTCATCATCGAGTGCAATGGCGGTGCACAAGGGAGCATCATTAAGGATTAAAAATTTTCGCTATCATCCCTAAAATCAATATCCTTCAGGTTTTCAGCTGACATCCGCCATTACGTTTCATCGAACAAAATCTCTGTGCACATCAAGAAGATGATTCGAGTGCGGAGAACAATAGAAACGCATCACGCTAAGATATCCTGTTTCATCTCAAAGGACCTCCTGTGGTTTCGAGTCAGGACCGCTGGCGCCTTTACCTTGCTCTTTGATATTCCATTGCCAGCAGGGCTACCTTGTGATTATATGCCTTGCCTGATGGGTAATCCGAACAAGTAGAGATGAAGCCTAGCGTGGTGTGGTGATATTGCCGGCTCCAGGAATTCTACTCGTAATTACCGGTGAGTAGGCGAGTCCGATTTATGGACGAATTGGTTCCAAGGATTTGTTTTTGGTCTCAGCTGCATTCTGTCAGTGCCATTAATCCTTGCTTTAATGCTAGATGCGCTTGTGTAGAGATAATTAGTGTCATGTCAACCAGTAAATTTTTTAGGGCTCAGAATTGAAGGGTGGTTTAGTTTTAAGATTGCAGGAATGTTTTATGGAAATATTTTAACATGAACATAACGAGACTACGTCAGTAAGACAAACAAAAAAATCTTTTCAAAAATTGTGGAGGTGCACCGTTCCCCCTGGGAAAAGGAGGACGGCAATATAAATTTAATTGCCAACTAAACAGTGTCATCAGTCCATAAAAGTTCGACTCAGTGGAAGAAGTACACCTCACTTTAACTATTCTTTTAGTTGCCGTAAAATGCTGAAAGAAGCCATCCATGGCCAAAGGTCACTAGCGGCAGTTCAAAAGTTCACATCTAAAAAAAGAAATTGTAATAAAACGGAGAAAACCACCAAGTCAAAACGAAATAAACGGAATTCAGCGTTAAGACTTGGTAATAATTGTCTTAACGCTCCCATTAATAGCAGCATTAGCTGGCTCTAATCATAGACCTCTTGCCCAAAATCACATGGCATAATGGCACAAAACAGCAATAAAATCGACCGTGTAGCATGGTAAGTCCGAACGGATAGAGAGGGGCCCTAGAAATCACGTTCGCCCCCCTCTGTAATCAGTCGATCTCGAATTTATTAAGTTTTAATGAAAGATTACGGAGGCTAGGCTGTAGCTGTGGTGTAGTGTTTGGCCACGTTTAGATAGAGATTTTAGCGGTGGCAGGACGCGCGGGTACTGCCCGAAAATAGAGGAGACGTCCTCCCAACGTGTATAATCGCAGGGGCGTTTTTATTGCTTCTAATTATATAGGAAGTGACGATCTGAAATTCAAATTTCCACAAAATACGAAAAAACCCACTAAACATTTCACGGAAATTTTGATCATGTCCAGCGATTAGGAAAGAGGGCGACTAGTTTGGCCCATTCAACTGGGAAGGTACGTATATGAGAAGATAGCGGTAGTTTGGCGGAACTTTTGAATTTCTCAAAGGTTTCTGCACTCAAATTATGAATTTTTAATTTATTTTATGGTGTTTTTGTCTGTTTTTATAATACGTTTGGTGCGGATGAAGTGCCTGTGGGAAAGGATTATCCATTTAAAGGCTTTGCAGGTCCTGAACCATTTTCAAGGAGCAATTAATTTGTAGTGAAGCTTGTGTTCTGGAATTCCTTTTTTTTAGAGGGGGAAAACTTAGAACTTATTTTAAGCCTGACAAATGTTTCTAGTGGCCGCACAATTTTTAATATATAATTTATGATAGATTCTAAGATTTTCTACCTCAATAATAACAAAACTACTACTAATTGTTCACAACTCCTCATTTGATGAATCTTCTGCAATTGTGTCAAAGATGAGATTATAAAATATTTTACTCATACAGCGCACCATACCGTAAATTTGGCACTGGTTTCCACGTTAATAAACGGTGGAGGGATCTTTTCATGAACTTCTCTACTATTAACGAAAAGCTGTGTTTTGTTATAGGTGGTTTAGTAGCATCTCACTGAGATGAATATATGCAGGGGGTGTCCCTTACAAGTTGTCTTCAAGAAAATGCCACAAATTTTTAAAGTCGCTGTAGAGGAGATGGAGAAAAGTTTATTTTTCAAGGAATCAAGAGGTTGGAAGCATAGAGTGAGGTCAATCCATTAGTGAATGCCTTTCTAATAAATTTAACAACAGGACGATCTCGGTGATGAATTCAAAAAGGACAAGGTTCTCTAGTTCCCCAAGGTGAGAATTTATTAGCACTGCAGTGGGTTTTTTGTGATGAACAATCTTCAGTGTCTGCTGATGGAGAATGGTTACAGAGTTGCCTTCTGCGCAGATATTCTTGCAATTTTTCTAATAGCATCCTTCGAAACTAAATACAGTAGTCTGATGCAGAGTGTGACCTTAATTGTGAGAATTACTACGGTTTTACCATTAATCCTCGGAGAACAGTATAGAAAATGATAACTCTCCCGATGGCCTTACCATCTA
The DNA here is from genome assembly GCA_006980735.1 of Dasypogon diadema. Lineage (NCBI taxonomy): Eukaryota > Metazoa > Arthropoda > Insecta > Diptera > Asilidae > Dasypogon > Dasypogon diadema. The sequence continues at coordinate 33,998 of QYTT01084374.1, forward strand.
TTAATTCAATCCAATTGGAATTAAAAAAAGGAATACTTGAGAGCTATTCTGGATAAAACTCTGAGCTAAACATCACACTTAGAAGAAATATCCTCTGTTGCTCTAGGCGCCGCTGTATGATAGAGAACTTTGTAAACGGAATGTAACTGTGAGATTTTAGAACAACTTCAACTCCTGGGCCTACTCAGAAGTGCTGCATTAGTACATCACCCTCAGTCTGGAAAACTACACCAGATATCTTGGGAACCTATGTATATCTTTCTTAACACCCGGGCAGTTATTAGAACTATTATGAAACCATAAGCTGGTAAGGGAATACAAAAAGGTATGTATACTTAAAGATCTGTTCCAAAATAACGATATATTTGTTGTACAGATGCTAGGCCAGAGTTCCATCTACGTAATGAGAAGGTGGGCATGTTGTCCATATCTACAATATACAGAAATATTGGACAGAAATTGACTGAATCGTAGAAAGTGATAACTAAGACCCTAGTTCCTGCTTATGGATAAATCCTTTTAGGGATGTTCTTTAAGATGCAGCTGAATGGATGCTGGACGGTTGAAAAGGTAGGTATGCAAATTATTACGTAAAATACTATATTTACTAATAAAATTTCGCTGCTATTTTCTGGAAGCTAAACCCCAAGTCCAAGGCATTTGTTAGCTTGGTTTAAAGTAGAAACCTCGAAACTTTTATTCGAAGGGACAAATTTCGCTTTCACCACAAAATAATTATGAAAATGACAAAACTCTCCCTCTATAATTTCGCGTACATGCACCCTTTGTACTTCTTTTATTCCTTCAATCAGAGGTTGACTGAAGTAGAAATTTTTTCATGAAAGGGACCATGCAATTACAGAATTTTTGCAATGGCTCACCCCTACGTGAGTTTCCCATTTCAACGTACAATCCAATCGGGAGAAATTTCCTCAAATACCCATGACTCCATGCAGTCCAAGTTCAAGGAAAGGATTGAGAAATTTCAGCGTACAATGATAAAGACGTGCCCGGTGGTTGTTCCTTAGCCCAAGAATCCCAAGACCTATCATTTCAACCCGAAACCACATAATTTGTGCGTAACAGTCCTGCAACCGTTCTTACATCAACTGCCCCAATAATTGTATGGTGTGCCAGTCTATTTTTGTCCAATTATGCAATTTTCAAGCCTTCTCCACAGGTTGGTGTACACTCTGCAAATGTGAAAAGAATTTTGTGGTGGCAATTTTCGGAGCAGTTTTTGTGCAACTTTTGATCAAGGAGTCCGGGCGCTGTCCTAAATGGTGCTATGTTTTCCATCAATTTCAGATTATGTACAAAAGTAAATTTGCATTTAAAATTTGTGCTTTAATTTTGATGTGATGAAGTTATTTAGTAATTATTGCTATAGTGTTCTCACAAGACATGGTTTTCTGAAAATTGGAACGAAATGTTTACTCCAATTAGCCTTGAACAAAATCGATGCACTAAATTTAAGTCCAAGAAAAGGTCACTTGAACTGCACCAGATCTGCTTAAATTAAAAAGTGATTCAAGGAGTCCTGCTGCAGACTATCGAAAGTTTACTATTTCCGTTTATTCAAGTTTTCGAAATTTTAAACCGCACTTGACAATTTTATTCGTAGAATTCATTTAAAAAATTTAAATTAAAAATTAGCACTGCTGCACAAAAGACCCGCCACGGTTGGAAGGGGGAGTCTGCAACCTTGAAAAATGTATTATATATGCGCCACACAAAAACCAATCAATAATTAATTAATTTCCAGGAAAATATATTAATTTTGGTTGATTCCCATGCGTTCTGAACAAGTTCTGATGCTGGAGCCCACGTGTGGAAATTATGGAAAAATGCCCAAATCCGAGATTTATATGAAAATAAAACGATTTAGAAGTGTCTGACGACAGCATGTGGTGAATATTAAAAAATATTAATAAGATTCTCAAGGACCACCCATGGACCGAGACTTTTTACGCTACTGGCCATAAATCACGACCAGTTTACATAAATATTCTGTTCGATTTGAAGCTAGAACTGCCCAGAGGATTGCGACTGAATTTATCGGGCAAACCCATCGCGCAAGTAACTGATATCTGAAATACTTGCAGCTCTTGTGAAGCGCTGGTGATAGACCCATCTGCAGATGTGATCTTCTCTTTGGCCTTTATCCTATCGGCAGAGGGTCACATCGGGACAAAGCTACGATATGAGAAAACTCCTCTTAATAGCTAATAAAACCCATAAATTCGTGAAATGACACACTTTCGGCAAATCATAGACGCCATAACCCTGTGCATATGAAATAGGCTCCCCGATAGCCGGTTAAAGCAGAATCAAATCGAAAACTTTTCCAATTTTCGGCGGTCGCCTTTGAAATTGAACCCCGCCTGTAGCGGCCGTCACCGTCCTAGAGTTATGGGTTTGATTCTTCATTGTTGCTGGATGGGATCTACTTCTGCTGCTTCTGTGATTAGCTTCTTTCGGAATAGTGTGGATGCGGTTTTATGGGGCCACGGAGATATGTCCAAGTCAGTGTCAGCGTCAAATAGAGGCATCCATCAACTGGAGATGTTTGGTTCAGATGGAACGGCTTGGATCATTGCTGTTGCTGCTTCTTTCTTTCAGCGACGTCGTTAAGTAGTTAACGCCGGATCGCGGTTACCAAGCGGTATAACCTCGACGTTTGTTTGCGATATTATTTATGACTTTTGTAATTATTACACCCCGCAATTTGATTTGCCGTGCCATTGTACGTTTTTATGGCGTAATCAATTTTTATTCTTCAGAGAATAACAAACGCTGATGGAAGTATGGCACGGAGGTCCATGGGAGTGTTTAACACAAAATCTGCTGATAGAACTTCGAAAAACTTTTAAAGCTCTTGTTTGATTCTTTATAGTTTTAATTAACAATACGCCCGAAGAGCGAAATTACAGTTAGCGTTGAGCATTCAGCGATTATGACTCATAAATGACTGCCTGTTCACCTTCAACGAATGCCGAAGATTTTCGTTTCAAGGTAATAAATTGGAATTGGGCAATGCTCATAAACTAATATTTGTGGATTTCTTAAAATCCGAAGTCGTAAATCGCAGCATAATAAAGGTTCTGATTTATAAGGAATGCTATTTTAGTAACTTTATTCAGAGGGCGGTCGGTGTACTCTCAGCCAGCATGCTATTGAGTTGTTTTGGTACTCTGGCAATTCCCTCGCCTATTACCTGAGGAGTAGAGCAATTCAAATATTGCGTCTAAGTATTCAGCGAGTCCAAGAAATGAACAAAAGCTGAATACGATAAATAGAAAAGGTATTTAATGCCTTTTAGTAATTACACGAAAAAAAGAGAAATGCAAGAGCGTTTGGAGCCATTGAACGGAGGGTGCTCCCTTCTAATTATGGCAGTGTCCAAGATTGTGATGATACTCAAAATAATATCAACTTTATTGGATCTGGCAGACTGAGATGACTTGTACACCACCAGGATCTTAGACTTAAACTTATAGATCCTTGAAATGTTTATAAAATATTCGCTTGGGACGGAGCGAAGCCGTACATTCTTCGAAGCATCTATGAGGGGTGATCCAGCAAACTTGCCGTTCGAAATGATTATTGCAGTCTATCAAATAATTTGCCATTTCTGGAAAACCCTCATCCCTTAGAAATGTAAATAAGGAAGATTTTTGGGACAAAATTTGTATGAAGTGAAAATATTATAGTCCGAAAATTCCCGAAAAATGGAAAAAATTGAGCACCGCATAGTGATTAGATTTATGAGGAAACAGAGCGTATGATTCCAATCATGGAACCTTCCATGAGGAGATGGGTTTGGGTTTGGTTCTTTTTGTGTTGATTTTGGTGATTGTTGAATCCTTCCAAAATATTCTTTCGACAGTTTTTTCCAGAAGTCCTGGTACATATTTTCCATGCATTGTCATCTCTTAAAAAGATAAATAGCCGCAATGTACAGGTGCATCAGTTAGAAACTGACTATGTTCACGTGCTTTTAGGATTTCTATATCTTGAGATTATGGAGTTTTCAAAATTCTTCCAAGTGCGGCGATGATGGCAGGATAAAGTGTAAAGACCATCATAGATTTCGGCAAAAGCTAAGGACGTCAAAGACCACATGTTGCTATTGAGACAAACACCTAAGTGAATTACAGTATCGACCAGGTTCAAAATGGTACCACTCAAGGCCAAAGTTGATAGCCCAGAGAAGTCGACAGGATGTCTGAGAAAGACTATATAATTACACTTCCTTTCTTTTGTTCACTGCTTTGCTTTCTTTTGCTTGCTTCTTTGCTTATCGTTTCATCATTAATAGATTTCATATTGCTTCCTCATCATTTCCTTACGAAGATCTACCCATATTTACAACAATTTACTATCATTGCACCACTTATATTAAATTTTATTAATTGCGCGATCATATCCTGCTCACATTCATCACAGAAACACCACAAAATCCCTCCGAGTTCACCCAATCCCACCGCGACCTGTTAACACATTTCAAGTCCTTCTAGACTGGTATAAGAAAAAAAACGAAACCAAAACACAACGATTCCCGGAACGAATCCAATTAGTAGGACCGGCTTACCACATCCCCGTCTCCATATACCCCTCACTCAAATCTCAGTCAGAAAAACTTGCCCAAGGAATTTCATTCATGAATCTGTGATATTTCCGCGAAAATCTGCAATCGCAGGGTCCAATATTCTCTGGGCACTCATCACATCCAGCATGCGTTCAATAAACGACTCTCGGATTGTTTTCGGACAAAAAATGCGTGGCTAAAGTGAGTGATTCACGCGTGGTCACTATACCACGGTCCAACCATTTCACCCCGGGCGGTTTGGTGTAGAAATTACCGTGACCACCGTCATTCCATTCTAGGCTGAATCCGAGTCAAACTAGTAAAGCAATCTCTGGCCGACGGCATTTAAATTTTCTGATTGTGTCTGTCGTTAATCGGAAAAGATTGAGTCACCTGTGGAGCTGCGTTCCCACAGGTGATTCCACCGGATTATTGATAGCAACACAAGTGAGGTTCATGGCGATGATAAATACTCGCACGCGGCGTCATCATCGTCACTTGAACCTCCGTATAATGGGAATTGCTCCCCAAGTACGAGAGACGTCGCGCTTTACCGTGGATTTATGTGAATCATGCTGCGGCATTCGTGCCCAGAGTTCAGACCATTTTTGACTGCTATGTCGCCCAAATCCCGAGCAATCGGTTAAATCCCACTTACTTGCAATTCCTTGCGTATCAAGTTCTTGAGGGCGGCGGAGGAGACATTCAGATACTCCACTTCTTGTAAATTGTGGATGAATCCGTCATCCTCGTAAGAAGCCCTACATGAAGACACTTCCAGTCGTCAGCAGCCACTATACATCGTCTCCCCAGACACTCCCCAATGAATTTGCTTTCTGGCGCTGTGCTGGATCTGGATGTTGGATGCTGGATACTGGTCCATTTGTAATTTATGGAAGCTGCGACTGCGATCATCGTGCGAGTACAAGTCGTCCTCACTGGAGCTTTTTGCACGAGGGCGGCATTTTATGGTCTGGCACTCCGCGAGTCTGGTGAATCGCGAATTTACCTCTTGTTTTGCGTTTTGTAGCGCTTAATGCCACTTTCCTGCTTTTATTTTCGTTGTTGGCTGTCGAATTTCGCTCCGGGTGGTTTTGTTACTTTTTTACTACCTGTCGTTTCGACTTGAGCTAATTAACGAGTTTTAATGTTTGATGCAACAGGCCACGTTACGAAAATAGCCAGCAAAAGTGGATACGAACGTGGAGGGATTTTTTTCGTTGCCAGATCGATTGTTCGAGGGATAAGTCAAAAATGTTCGTTTCTGTAGTGTCAGGATGGGTGTTGTCTGATGATGAAAAACTTGAAGGTTTCTGTGTAATTCGATTCAGTAAGTTAATGAAACAAGGTAGAGATGTTTATATTTTTTATAACTTGAGAAAATTAAAGCCTAGAAAGTTTTGAAAAGTTAAAGCGTTTTGTTTTAGAGCAAAAATTCCCACGTAAATTAATTGGGTAATCGAAGAAATCTTGCAATACTTCAGGTCAATTTGCAGTAATTCCTATTCAAAATTATCGGAGGCATGTCTATTCCATCTAGCCGATACGATATAAACATTAGTCACAAAAAGAACCCTTAAGATGGTAGTTAGTAGACATACGTGATATGTTAAACCATTAATTTCTGTCTTAAAGTGTTATTTTATTAGTTGCAAAGCCTTCGAAACTGGAAGCCATGAATTATAAGACCTGCTTTTCAAGGACCTTCAAACGAAGGGGCACATGGCCTTCTGAAACAAATAAGCCCAGTAGCTTCAGGGCTGTATATAGTGTGTGTCTACTGGTTTAAGTTGAAGGGCTTTTATATCCTTATGCTATGAAAGGCAACCTGTGGAAAAAAATTTTACCGTCGTCAATACTACAGAAAATCCCAATTCCTTGCTCAAAAGGATGAAAAGAAAAAATCATGTGGATGTGTTACGTGAGATGTACTGTTTTCTGTCGATTCTACCAGCTTTTGATAGGTTCCTCTACAGATGTGGAAAGATTCTCAATTGGTACTATAAATCAGTATGCTTTGGAAATTTAGTATGCTCTGTCAATAGTGAATACGCTGCCAAAAGTTAAAACCAAAAATGCAATTAAAAGACACAATAGGCATAATTGCAATGGTTTCTTTTATCATCGGTTGGACTGATGGATATCGGTACACCCTGTTCCCATTTGAGATCTTAACTCCGTGTATACCTGATAACACATGCGGAGTAAATAACATCACGCACACGTCATGCTCCATGGTATATAAATATTTCAAATACTAATGAAAGATTCCTCTGATTTTTCCACTTTGTGTTCTAGGAACCAAGTAAAGAATGTGTTGGTTTTAAGGAGCTATCTTTTCCTCGTGTGTCTAAGGTCCAAGTGTTGATGGGCATTAATGGAATTCGGAACCGAATTGCTGAGACTTGGCAAATTGCAAATATGAATCTTTTGGTAAGAATAGTTCTCTATGCTTATTCTAATCTTTTCTACCACATTCCGCACTTAGCATTGGGACAGAAATTTGGGATTCATGGCCACGAGATATGTGACAAAGTGCTGCTTAAATCCGGATGATTGTGATTTTATTCGTATGTATTTCACGTTCTCCACAAATGAATAAAGCATCTCATTCTGTTTTATATATCCTTAAGTAAATTCATCCTTTTCTGTGGGACAGACATTGGCTTATACCGATGTACCCGCAAAAGCTGGTGAATGGCATGTTGTCCCGATTCGTAGTTGGTACACCGAAATCGTTAAAGACAAACAGCCTGCAATAAGTTCTGTAGAAGAGCTGAAGAGAATCAATTTGAGGTATCCGAATTTTACTCAATTAATTTGGCCAACCGCTGAATTTGTTGGATGTGCTGCTGCAAGGTAAACTGATTGTCGCTTTTGTGTATCAACTATTAACATTGTTTGGTACTGGTGCAGAATGTTTGAAGGCTATCAGATGACTTGCTACTTTCATCCACGATTCAATATTTCTCAATTTGATCATTCCTTCGTTAAAGGTCGAGCTTGCTCTAAATGCAGCACAGATCGTCCGACTTGTTTGCGGACTTTTATACATTTATGCGGTTTAGGTAAGTTGAATTGTACATCAGAAAAATATCTAGTTCTGGAAGAATACGATTTTTTTCAGATATTCCGTTAAGGACTACAGATAATAAAGGGTCCAATTTAATACCAAGCATTATTCTTTTAGTTTTTGACCTACTTGTTTTAATTGTAAGTAAATTCCTCAGTCAGTAATTAAAAGATCAAAACATGTTCCGAAATTTATCGAATAAACCATGCAATCATATTAAGAAAGAATTTTTATAGGTCTTTCGACGCAATTCTATTTCTTTTCACACAACTTACAGGAAAGTACTTATAGAGAAGAGTTGCAATAAGTGAAGAAAAACATGAATATGTGTCCTAGTTTCCTCTATCATATCTTTCTTGAAATGGTAGCCAAACATATTTGTCATCGAGCAATTATAGTGTTCCATAAGGATCCGAAGTTTGTCCGCTTTTTTTCACCATGTTGTTTTATTGGAAACAAATTTCCTGTTACTATTAAAAAAGTGCAACAACGATTTAATACAAGATTTGTGCACTAAAGATAGGTAATGAAAGGTCTATGTTGCGTCTTGCGAACATTTTTTGCAACAGGTCTTAAAAAGTGGTCGCATCTTTTAACAATAGCTCAGAAATACTACATTTGAATCATGGAGTTCCTCAGGGGTGTGTACTAACCCCCCTATTTTTCAACCGGGCACGAACGAAAACCATTGCGAATATGGAACTTCACAAAAAAATGAGGATAGAAATCTAACGAAGAGATGGCCACCAACAGGTATCTTAAATTTTTACTATCGAAACCCCACTAGCAAGTATTACATTTATTGTCATCTTCTTAAATTGTGATAATTTAGTAATAGTTGAATATCACCTGCTGAAACTGTCTTGTAAAGCTGAACCATTCTAAGGTAACAGTGTTCAGCGCAAGACATCGCAAGTCTACGTTATTGCAAAATAAATAACGGAAGCCCCAATATGGCGTGTCCTTAGGATATAAAGCCGAAGGTTAGATAGTGTCTATCCTGGTCCATCCACCCGATTTTTTAAAACTATTTTAATACTAGAAGACAGCATGGAATATTGCCCACATTTCTTGCGACGATAATATCTGTGACAGTATCTTGTGTAGTAGAAATACTAGAAGAAATGGAAACAGGAGACCTATTTCCATATATCTTTGCACTAACCCCATGGTTCACCCAAAAACGCTAGAGAATTCATAACATCTTCCGGCACCATATCTCCCTTTCAATTTCAGTGTATTGCAACCTAATTTAATTGACCCGGTACCAGCAAGACCATTATTTTCTTCCCACAGAAAACTTTTCTCCCTCTTATAAGAGTACCACCTAAAAAAAAAGTTGCAATTCCATACAAAACAGGATATGAACAACTTTTCCTTCATCATGACAAACAGCCACCTGTTGCCTTCGAAACTTTTCTTCACGATTAACTTCCCATCATCACCCACTCCCATATGATCCCCGCGTGAGATACATCACCCGGTGGGCTGTGGGGCGGAGGGGAGATGTTATGAAAGGGATAAATTCGACGCGGGGGCAGAGACCATCTCACAAAAGAAGAAAAGCCCATCGAAAGAAAACGACGACGAAATGAAAGAGGAAAATTGAAAGGAATTGAAGCCTACTGATACGACTATGACAACAATAAGACGTCGTCGTCGTCGTCGGCAGCAGGAGATTTATGAAAGGAGGATAAAGTGCTAGAGGATGTGTCCCTGTGATTATAAGTTAGTTTATCCTGTCTCCTTGAGTAGATAAATGTCACCAAATCTTTTTCCTTTCACCAAATGAAATCCTTAACATTGGCGGGGATTTAGATGTAGCTTTACGCGGCACACTGCACATTGCTTCCTACTTGTACTGCTCACGGAGATTCTACGGATCGGAATGCCAAGTGAAACTTGTTTCTTTCGTTTTGAGTCCTGCTGGGGAAATGACTGACTATTTCGTGGACAATGAGGCTTAACTTTTTGGTGTTCAATGGCTTTCAATGAAGTTCCTCGAGATTTCCTATTTTCCAGGGAGTTTCTGCGTTTATTCAAGTCAGACTAGTTGTTACCGGGTAAATATTGAGATTACGACAAACTCAAACCTAACAAAGCCAACCTAATCGATAACCACGTAACTATATGAAGGAAAGTTGCATCTTCTAACAGATTTTCCTGAAGATGGGTTGATGATTCCCGGAGAGATTTATGTCCCACGATAATGTCATGTAATTGGAAGGAAGAACGTCTGTCGTTATCATCGTATCAGAGCGCCCTTTAATGACTACACCAAGGAAAATTCTGCCTGTCGGGGCGTATTAATCTCCTATTTCCGTCGGTAGTTCAAGCCTAATTGAGTCGTAACACGTGAAATTCAATTTGCATTTCAACTATGGGCAGATAGTTGTGGCCCGGCTATAGACGAGCGCATATATCAGCAAATGGCATTTATGACGACTTTATGGGCCTTTATCTTTACGATGACCGGTTTAATGACCAGGTTGACATTATTACCACTCCACATGGGATGTTAACGAGTCATTTCTTTGCAATTTCAAGTCGAATGCATTCCTGAGGTTGTCTCACGTGTAAAATTCCGAAAATATGCAAAATTTACCCCAGCGAAGAAATTTGACTTTCACCTCTTCCGACTTCCAAAACTAGTTGCCATCAAGATTTTGATTTGATTTTACGTTTGGATGCACGAAATTTCGCAAATATAAGGTTTATTGCTCTGTCTAAGTGGTTTCTGGAAACTTGACATTTTTCGGCTATTTCTAGAGGGTTTATGGTGCCATTTATTTGGCCAATTCTGGCGTATTCTGTTGAGATGACAACAACTAAAACAATACCTAAAAAAAGTAAATAAAAAATTCAAAAGCCATATGATCTCTAGAAGCTAACACTTTCGAATTTATAACATCTCTGCATGCAAAATAGTCATTTCCATATTTCTAAAATTGGATGTGGCCAGCCCGTTTAGATTTTAGATAATATAAAAATCGGCAGAATGCAGCACCACATAGAAGATACGTTCATAATTTATCCCAGTCGAAAATCAACCCAAGAACCTGTAAATTAGAGGAACTATAACCTTGCGTCCTCTATCTCACGCTTCTGTTCTGAGTTCCACTTTTATTATTATTTCTTGCCTAATCTCTGTGACTGTGGTTTCTTGGTTTTCTGGGCAGAACTTAAAAATCAGCTTCTACTCTTCTATCCCCTTGTGACTTGGATGCCTTCCTAAGATAATTCAGTAAATGAAACTTTTTAATTTTCTGCAATTTCTGTTATAAGTTCTCTTCCACTCGTGTCCTTCTCACAACAGGAATAATGTCAAAATTAAAGGCCAGAAACTTCATCTCTCCACGTGATGCCCATAAAAAAAAGAAGAAAACTTCATCCTAAAACTCGACTACTCCTAAATTCTTTAATTAGAAAGAAATGAACAAAAGACGAAGGCGATTATCTTGGGGTTCATCAATTGAGCACAAAATCAAATTATCCCTGGTAAAATGTGCACAGCTGTGCAGAATTATAGGCCTGCTTAAGTTTTCTAGTTGGAGTTAGCCAAACATGTGCGCTCCTTGTGAATCACTTCCTCAAGTGAACAGGACAACTTTGTGGCACTGACAACAGGAATATACTTCTCGCTTATATATTTTCTCTGGTACGGCACACACATCCAAGGATGCCCATGCTGCCCATGTTTGCTTTTCTTCCTTCTTTTTTTTAAGTTCTATTCACATCTGATTTTCATCATCCAACAGTTTTTTATGCTCCCATTCCATGCCTAAATAGCTTCGGGTAATGGAGGAAAAAAAACGTTGAAAAGTGCGTAACTCACACGCACATGTCGTTCTTTCTGGCTATTGAATTTCAGGATTTCAAAGGATAATTCTAAAACTGACTGGAATGCGGTAGATCTTAAGGATGACATCCGGATTTTTGAAGAGATCGATTGTTTGTTCTTCACATTTCTGTTTAATTACTTTTGTTAAGTTGTTTCTTGGTGGATTCGATTGGACATGTCAAGAGCAAGTGAAGACCATTACATTTTGCAGGATGTTCAACTTGTGGCCTAGCCATAAAAATGGACTCATGTTTGTTGTTTGATTTCGGCTTCTAGTCTGAGATAAATTGTCCTGAACAGTGGTAAAAGCATTCAAAATTTCATTATTTGACTTGATACACAGTAAAAAATAACAAAAATATGGATAACCTTGTTTCTGCAGACGACTGCACAATTCAAATTTATTGAAAAGAATTACTGATCTCTACGGTTACAACAGCTCAACTGTAATGGGAGTACGGATATAGGCTGCAAATTCATGCCTTCCATTTACGACTTAGGCCCCATCTGCCCCCTCTACATACACCACTAATTAAGGGTCTAAAGCCACCGGACCTGATGGTATCTGCCCACTGCTTCAAAAGTGCTGCGCCTCTTCCCTAGGTAAGTGTCTCTGAGTAAAATGTTTCTTTTATTATATTTAGGAGATATTTTTTCATTTTTATGGAAGCTCGCCATTGTTTGGTCAATTCCTAAAATGACAGAGGCATGTGATCCCTCCAACTACGGATCAATGGCAATCACTTCGATTCTGGTTAAGATTTTTGAGACTCTTATAACTGCACGATGGAGATTTTTCTCCTGCAATAATGTTTGTGTTTAAGATTGCCTATCGTGCTCTCATCAGACTTTCGATCTGTAAGTATCTCTTATGCTTCCTGACCCAGGAACAACTTTTTAATTATTTAAGTCGACATTCTCTTCTGACTATGTGGCATTCAGAGTGCAAGCAATGTTATTCCTGGGAAATGGCTTTTTTAAGGATTGCTACGGATATTCAGCCGGCTATTAAACAAAACGACATATGGCCATTTGGTTCTGTTGAACTCTTCCAAGGCTTTTGCCTGATCGCATTCAGAAGGTCAATACAATCAACATTCATTCAGCAGTACGACAAGGTTCTGTTCTGGGGCCTTTCTTGTTCTGCTTGTGTATCAGTAACCTATCACTTAATCATGTAGGGAGGGTAAAGAGCCTAAATATTTCCCTTGATAGTATAATGGCATACTGTGATCATATACGAGCTTCCCTGAGCAAGATTTATGCCAGTTTGAAACCTTATTTTACTCAAATGATTGATTATCATCAATCACACTATCAGCGTAAAACGTATGCATTTTTAACGGCGCTATCCTTACATCATGCCATCAAACGTTGGTTACAGTCTTAAATTTTTCTTCCTAAGCAAAAGAGCTCAAAGAGTTCCAATCATCTGATTTTTTCAATCATTAACCTACAGCCCTACTGCCTCTTTTTTTTGCGGTCAAAGCTACAGTCATAGAGACTTGAGTCTTCATCCAACAGAGGACCTGATATAATCAGAGGATTTATATCTTACTCATGCCTGAGGGGTTGCAACATAACGCTGTTTTTTGTCTTACGACAGAAATGATTTGAGAGCTTCCCTCGTTATGGTGCACACAAGAAGTCATTAAGGAGAAACGTCAGAAGTACTCTAATAGACGAAACCCAGCCGTCGTTCCAGCAACTATGGTCTAACAAGTTACATTTAAGCTCATGTTCTGCAAGTTGTTTGAGATACCTACGGACAGCTTTAATAAAAGAAATTACGAATGTCTACGTGTTAATTTCCTCCTGGCAAAAGACTGAAGCCCCCTACAACTCCAATTATGCAAAAATCGGGTCAATCAATCATTCCGCCGTCTATTGTTATCTCCGTTATTGTTCGTAACTAGTTTGGGGCCGTGGACCGCCCACATGTCCGATTACACAACTTCCAAGGTTTAATAAAACGTTCGCTCGCAAGCGCCCGGTATCACCACCCGTTCGACATAAATACCAGCTTCACCACCCGGCCCCCGGAAACAAGGGTTCAAGTGCGAAAACATGTGTACTTCATCTGGACACGGCGTTAAGTAATAGTGCAGCAAGGGTCGTGTCCGACGATAATGTTATTTTTTTGGTCGTGAGGCAGTGGTATAAATTACAGGCGGAATATTTTTCGCGAATTTGATTTATCCGCTGACCTGACACCATATCAAGCGGCTCATTCACGGAGACGTGCAGTGCGAACAAGCAAAAAAAAACACACTTTGAGGAGTTTAACAAGCGCCAAAGTCCCATTCTGACTTTTGACTGATATTTTAATTACACGGCTGCGGGGGTTTTGTTTTGTTTTGGAGACTTGGGGATTGGGCCGCATATCATATCCGGCCAGTTCAGACAAGCGGACAACGGACAGCGGCCTCGCCATTTCTCTAATCCTTTCGGGTCTCGGTGTGTTGTGACTGGTGACGTGCTGAACTGGGGTAATGTTCAGGGTCCTTAGACGCTAGTCCATTAAACTTGCGTCGAATTAATTAATTCGAGTCTGTGGGAATTTCGGCGAAAAGCCCCAGACATTCTGGTCACGGATTAGTCCGGTTCAAGTGTCTAAATTGCAATTTTAGACACTTCAAGAGTGATTCGCCGTGTGTGGCGGCGAGTTACATGGAAAACGATCCTCAAATCGCTCCGATCTTGACTGCAATTCTGGTCTGAACAAGACGACACGAGAAGCTACAGCAGTCCGGGGCGGGCGGCTGTGGTTGTGTCCACCGTTGCGCGGTGTAATAAAAATTTTGAAATTGAGAAGGTCATTTGTCTCTTTTTTTGCCTTTCTCGACGAGATTGAATGACTGATAGCATCTCATCACGTAATGTCAATTTTAATAAGCGCGTGTGTATGCAGCTGTGTGATCGGACTTCGTGCGTGCCTCGATCGCGCCTATGCCTGTATGTGTGATGTAAATTTAAATACATAATGTGATCTGGACACTCCGCCGCACTCCGTCCCGGGACGTGATATTACGTCGAATAATTTTCGGCTGTTTGAAATTGAAATGCACACGGTAATGGCTGTAGCTCCCGCAGTTCCCGGTAGAAATGGACACTTCTGAAGAAATGAAAGTCGAAGTGATTAGTGTGGCCCCAGATGACGGATACCGTGCCTTGGATAATTTCGGGCCCCCTTCCTTGCGTCTCCTAATTTTTTTCCATAGATTTTTCTCATAACATGGCCCGTGGTAATTAAAATGCACGTGAGCAGTTTTCTAAATGTCTTCCCTGAAATTATAATGATCGGACCCGTCAGAAAAATTGAAGATTAGCGATCTGACGGAGTTGACTTGATGTACACAGCACAATGCGCGGCGAGTAACGATTTGTTTAGGTGGAATGATGGACACGATCACTTCTTTAATGGCCACAAAGACTAGATGTGTAATATGATGAGACAGTGATAATTTTTGGAATGGTTCATAGCGAAGACAGTTACATCCCAATTCAAACTGCCGACACTAACGAATGGCGACATTAACTTTTGAACTAATAACCCAAACCGCTGCAGTTTCTTCGTTCTCTTCTTCATTTCAACCTTAAGATGAGATCCTGGATATGTAGCACACTTTGATTATATCTCAGTAAGCTGCTTTTCATTCCGCCTTTCTGTTTCTAATGTTTTGAACATGTGTTTTATACTTCCACTGGTAGAATCGAGTGAGAGCTCTAAATAGGCTATTTGGACTTAAAGCTCAATTGTATGCAGGAAGATAACTAGAATGCCTAAACTTATACACTGAGATGCTTAACAAGAGGGTAAATCTGCAAAAAATTGGTCTCCTCTCAGATAAATACCCTCATTTCATCCCCATATAGAACAAACATTTCCATTAAGTGTAGAACGACAACTAAAGACCCAGATTCCCTACTCATAGTGCAAAATTGGATGCACATTTGCCCTCAAAGAAAGTATGCAACAACTTAAGTAGTTTAGACATCCATGGAGAAGTCTTCTCATAGTTTAATCTAGATCTAAATCTCTTTACAGACATTCATCCAACTGTTCTTCCTGAATTGCTGGGATTGCTTACTTAGAAATGTCCAGCTTGCGGATCCCACCGGACTTTTAAAGCACTTATAAATTCCAATACTAGTCTATAATAGAATGGTAGCTTTGTCTGGCGACATTTCTCTTTCCTGTAGGGGAGGAAGAAAAACTTTACATTGGTCCCCCATATTCAATCAGACCCAAATCGTGAGAAAAACTGCAGGTGATTATTATCAGAAAAAAAGGATCTGGTTAAATTCTTTTTCTTCCTTGCCACAGCAATTACCGACCACTGTAGAATCGCGCAACGATTAAAACTTCAGAGAACGTCTTCTTTTATTCACCTCTTGTCAAAATCAAAACTAAAGACGTGCCATGACTCTGCTATTTACCTGTGAAAGTATCGTTCGGCTCCTTTGTGGAGCCCGTTGACTCATGGCACTGCGATGAATAAATTCGCAACAATTTGCAAAAAAACACCG
>QYTT01084375.1:0-15659 GCA_006980735.1 Dasypogon diadema
ATTCGCAAGTACCTTAAAAACGATGTGGCACTGCTTGCAATAAAAACTAACAAAAACTTCATTTCCGCAGCCACGTTAGAGGTCTAATATTCAATCGTAAAAACTTAGAATTACCCTCCTAAAATAGACCTTGTATCTCCCGGTAAGTTTCTATGTTTGGAGAGATCCATATTTAGAATGTAGCGATAAGTGTGCTCCACTGATGTGAAAAACAAGAGGCCAACTCACACTTTTTTATATCATAACTTCGAATTGAGATTTTACACATATGATGATTGAAAAGAATGTAAAATTAGAGAAGTTAATTTCATGTAAAATTTCCGAAATATATTTGCACATATTATTCTTTTCTAACATTTAGAATTATTTGCTAAATAGATAATTGTTATTTAATTTCAGATGGCTATTCCACCTCCTCCGGGTCCACCACCTCCCCCCGGACCTCCGCCACCACCAAATATGGGTGGTTTAAAATTAGGAGGAGCTCCAGCTGGAGATGTTAGATCAGCCCTCTTACAATCAATACAGAAAGGCACAAAATTAAAGAAAACTGTTACTGTAGATAAAAGTGGCCCAGCAATGGCTGGAAAAGTCTGTGGTGAAACAAACACTTCTCCACAAAGGTCAAATAACATATCGTCATCGCAAAGTATTGCAAATGGTGGTCCAAAACTTGGTGGCTTATTCGAAGGAATGACTTCCATGCCAAAGTTGAAGCCTGTCAACGGCAGAGGTAATAAAAGAACTCATTTTATTTGTTGTATATAGCTTAAAAAATTTAACTGCATATGTATGTCCCGGATGAGCTCATGGACTTTGTTATCATTTTCTTTTCGCTAAATTGTCATGCGGCAAAAATAATACAGTTTTATTTAGATAAGTTTTTTTTATTATTTTCAGAACAATTTTTGTACTAAACATATTTTGTGAACTTTACTTTTTATTAATTATTATTATTTAGGGGTAACACCGCCTTGAAATGATTAAAAAAGGGGTCGTTTTTAGAATTTTTTTTAAAGAAAATGACAAACACCAATGTAATTGGGGTACTTATTAAACATATATTCAAATACATAAAATTGATATTAATTTTTTTGTAAACAAAACGTTTAACGTTATTTTTGTAGACAACGTTTTTCGTAGAGGCTAGAACGGCGAGCAAGTATTCCGAAAAACCATAGCGGTTTTGTAAACTATACTAATTTCGAAGAGTTATGAGACGTTCAATAAAAATAAAAACATTTTCGATCTCAAAAAATAGATATATAATATAGATATAAAAAATATCATAACTATAGTAATTTTTTCCACAAAACCTCTACGTATTTCATTAGATAATTGAAAAAGGAATCTTTTATAACAAGAAGTCAATCGATTAAAAGTGGAATGTTTTATGCTGGACGCCAATTTGATATTGAATATCAGTTTCGAGAAAAACGCGTTTAACACTAAACCTACCGAGATGCTTACAATTGAGATAGAAATAACACGCTGAATAATGCAATTGAAAGAGAGGTCACCGGCCAAAATGACCGGCTTGGTAGGTTTAGTGTTAAAGTATTTGACCCACTCCGCGCCGTAACAAAAATGAGGTCCGACCCCATTGCAGTAAAATTAATATTCCTCATTAAATATGTCCGTAAAATGCTTGTAAATATAACAAATAATCTTCTAATATTTTAAGCAAGTATTTTAAGCTCTCTAACCGTTCGGAGCACACCTGGCGCGCGCACCCTATTATACAGATTGGCGTCATAAATACATTGAATTTTTTAATTATACTAATTGTATCTTATTTTTAAAAGTCTAGAGAATTATTTTATTTGAAAAAAAAATCGGTTTTTTGAAAATTTCATTGGTGGTAGTAGTGTTATCCCTTAATGTATATCCATTTGATGACTTTTTGAGATATAGGTAACAGGTTCCCTGATCTTGAAAATCTGCAGAGATATCGCAAAAGTTATATGACAGAAGTTGCTTAAAATTACCCAACGTGTCTTTTCGTGTGCCGACTAAGTATACGAAAAAGGATATTCCCGAAAATGTCTTTGATCCTTGTTAAGGATACATTTTGACGATATTTTTAGATTCTATGAAAATATGAAAAAATATCATCAAAATTTCTCCCTGCCATTTAGAATTTGAGATATGAGGATCCTAATTATGCGTACTTATTATGTACCTTTATATGCAGATTTATCATGAAATACCTAATAATAATACTGTTAGAAGTGGTTGCCATTTTATTTTATGTAAGCCTTTGCTTAAAAATACCACTTACTACTTACGTTACTGTTATTTTAGTCATCATTTATCCTTCCAAACAATGGATAAAATATCTTTATTTTACATTTTATCGCTAAGAACTGACTACGTATTTAAAGTTTATTTTAAAGAAAGTATTACAATCGGTGTAATAAATTTAATAACGATTCAGAAATTCATGCCAGTTGTTCATTATAATTATTAACAATACAAAGAAACGAAAAGTAACAGCCTTATTTGAAATCTAATCTGGTATTGTATAAGACGAGTAGACGAATTATCTGATATGAAGATTTCAACATTATTTTGTTATCTATCTCTTTAATGCTTTATCAGATCTTTATTTACCTGACAATTTTTTAGTTTGTACAGCTAATAATCGACATATTTAGAATTGTGTGAATTAAGTGTGGTGTATTGTTAAAGATAACAATACATATACAATAGGTATATTTGGGTATTTTAATCATCGTAGTCTTCACGATAAGAAGAGAAATGAAGTACATAGATACTGTTTATGATTGGTTAGAATTTTCTTAATGTTGATTCTGAATTGATGAAAGGAATAAGTAGAAAACTAATATAAAGTAAATTTCCATTTCTCCGTTTCTCTTTCTGTTGCATAAACTGCTTTTAAAATATGTATATTGACTCTCGATAGTTCGACCTATATATAGTAGCCTTTGGGAAAAACTATTGAGTTGCAATGAACTATACATTTTACACTTCAGTAGCTTTATTAAAATTCATATTAAATTTTATTCCTATTTTGTTTTCAAGAACCTACAATTAATTTTAAAACGTTCTTTTTCGCACTATTTTTTTAATAATAAATATTTTTCTGATGGAATATAATCAAGGGCGGTATTATGTAAGATCAAAAATCGCGGTCACTCATTACTTCAAGTGGCTGAGTTTGAAATTCAACCATTGATAGCCATTTATCGTCTTACATGATTTTATCCCAAAAGTATTTTATTCATAAACATTTAATCATATCTTTTATACACTTTTACGAAATTTCCCCAAAAAAATTCCTACAGAAACAAAATGTGGTCAAAAAGCATGCATACATGTGTTTTAAATGCCTTACTACTGACGTATTAAATTTCTAGTAATATAATACAACAAAAAACTTGACTTATAGGAACATATGTGTGGCTAGAACAAGAAATATGCATGTGTTTGATGCTAGTAATAAAATATTCAAGGCAAAAACACTGTAGCCTAATCACTATCACTTTTACTGAATTCGCATTAATTTACTCCAAATAAAATTTCTCCATTTCACTATAATAATGACGCAAAATTATTTTCGTATGCAACTTTTAGATCAATCTCGTGATTTCTAAAAATAAATTTTCAATATAATCAGTGGAAAAAATTAAAACGTTTTTATTTATACCAACAAAAGTTTTCAACTCTTGGAATTTTCTTATAAAATAAATAAATTTTTAGGTACAACGTCTTCCACCCGAACAAATGTTGCACAACAGGAAAAAAGCAATGTCACCAGTCCCCAGAATAATGGTCCACCGTTGGATTTTAATGCAGAATTAACAAAACATCTAACGCTCAAAAGGCAAAAGCAAATAAACGCGACTGAAGCGAATCTTCGGACTAACAGGGGACCTCCACCGCAACCTCCCGTGCAGAAAAACATTTCATCTGTAAGCATTGATGCTTTCGCGTCGGATGCCGTTTTAATCATCTCAATTAATCGTTTCCCCGTCATTTTAGAGTGCTTCCGATTCTGTTTTGGAGAAAAGTAATACATCATCGAAATCGTCGTCAGTAAAAGCTTCTTCTCCCACCTTATCGGAAGGCAGTAGTAGCAATTCGTCATCAAGAAAAAACACTAATCTTAGGTAAGTGAAATTATTTTTGTTGATTTACGAATGTTCTTTTGTTCTTGCTTAATTTTAACTTATTGTCATCAATCACTTCGTTTTTAGTTTATCGATAGGTAATTCTAGTGTAAATAGCGATAGTTCAACAATGCAAGCGTCTTTAGGACAGAATATAGTTCCAAATAAATCTTCATTATTTGGTACTAGCAGTAGTAGTACATCCAGTAACACACCTCCCCCTTCCTTGTCAAAACCTGTCGTTAATCATGGCAAGCCAAACTGCGCCCCTAAGCCTCCTGGGATCCAACAGCTAATTGCAAATGGAAAACCTACAGTAGCACGTCATCACAGTATGAAATCCCCAAGGTAGATACATTTTTAGCACAAATTTTTCTATACAGATACTCTTAAGGCATTTCAGAAAATTAATTAATTTTTTATTTGTTAGATCACCACCTGTAGTTCCAACAAGTGGGCCATCATTTCCAGCCTCACACTTTGGAACACTTCGAGGTGCACCACAATTATTTCAGTCGCAGGAATCAATTAGTACAAGACAAGCTCCGAATCCGCCTATTGGTAACTTCTTCAGTATAAGTAACTGCAATTCAATGTTATTGCTTAGTAATATCACTAGGTCGGCCTACTGTTGCACCGCCAAAACCTCCATCTGTTAAGCCACCACCTCCGCCTACCCCTGCACGAAGTATTTCCAATACAAATCTTAGTAATCTTCCCTTAAGCACACCTTCGACCAATAGTACTTCATTCGGATCAACAAGCAATGTAGCATTACTGAAAGAGCAATTAAAAAGTCAAAGTCATGGTGGTTCAGCAAGTAACGTTTCTGCATTATCATCCGCAAGTAGCAATACACTGTCAACTCCAAGCATAGGAGGTAGTAATGCAAAAATTAGCTCTCCTATTCACAGTCGAGAGAAACAACAAAAAGTGAATGGAGTCGCACCTCCATTACCTCCTCATCGAACAGGCCCAGCGCCTCCACCTCCACAGAGACAAGTTAACAATGTACGTAAATTATTTTATAAATTTTTATTTGATCCTTGTCTAAAGGAATAATATTTTTGAATTTTCAATCAAACATTTTTTACGTCCATTAAGAAATTTAATTATAATTTAGGCGAATGCACCTCCGGTACCTCCGCAGAGGCATTCATCAATTCGAACAAGCACCACTACGGGAATAGGAATTAGTGGCGGTACTCAGGGTTTAACTGTCAGCAGGCTGATCGTAGACTTAGAAACGAAATTCGCCAGTAGATTTCATAATGTAACGGAATTTCCATCACCGCCACCATTCTTAAATATTCCCAAATCGTATCCTAGTCGAAATAATATAAAAACAGCTAACGGTATGTGAATAATCTATAATATTAGATTTTGTTGTTTTTTACAGTTATTTAAATCAAAAAAAAGTTATGAATATTTGATTTTGTATCATTTTTGTATTATTAATCTTGTTAACGTTTAACAGCATGCTTTCGAAATAAAATGGCATATCATCAGAGAATAAATGCACTGTGCATGGAGTTGTTCAATTTTTAGAATCCATCTGCCATTTCATCTTGTTTGTTTTGTTTGTGCCTTGTGAGGAATATTTTCATGTCTGTTAGCCTTTTTTTCTGCTGAATGTAATCGAGGTGGTTTCATCGACCTTGGCATTTTTTTTTATTTAATATTGTGCTTTATTTATTTTTCGAAAGATTTTCGGTGAGAGTACTGTTGATCATTTTGCGGCGATTTACCAAATTAGTTCTTAATTAGCTGACATGGGGGGGGGGATATTAATTGTTAGTTCATATTTTTGCCATTCATTTGTTGCTTTACACCTAAGAAATTCAAAAAATATCTACGAATTTCACTCCCCATTATTGTTGCATTTTTATTTTTATTTCATTATTTAACATGATGTGAATTAATTTACATCAAAAGATTTAGAATTTGGAGATGGAGATAAACAACAGCAGCAGTACCAGCTTCTCACAAACTGATGTCAATATACGTCCATTTCTACAATGTTATTCAATCCTTTTTATACTCATTCATCTGCTCATAATCCAGAGTTTTTTTAATAACATCGCCATAAACCTGTTCTGAATACCGCTTAATATAAGCTACTATATTATACTATAAGACACCACCAGCGGCAATCACCAGTGATGTCTGTCACTCATATATTAGGATAATTATTTAATTTTTTTAAAATACAGGACGTTGATACCTCTTTTGACTAATAATTAGCTTCTGGTCTATCTTAGCGTCAACTGTGGATTATTCTCGAAGAGCTTCAAAATCGCCATATCCTCTCCTTTTGAGGTTTTCTTTGTTGTATCCCTCTCTGCAAGTCGTCAACATTCTTTTTCTTCGAGAAGTTCTTGCATCACTTCCTTAAAAACGACACAAGCCCTTTCAGATGATAGCAAAGAAACACAGTTTCAAAACCTTTACAGTACACGACACTCATTTCAACAATTGCTCCCACTTGCAGAACATCAAATACAAACTGACGGTATTTTTAGGAATGTGTAGTTATAGCAGATCAAACAGTCTAAGACAGGTCGCGCACTAGTCTGGCATTTTCCAGATTCATGCAACAGTGAAGGTGGTTGGGCCTCATTTATCGAAACGACATCAGTTGTAGAGGTAGAAAGCCCGGATGGTAAGAAGAAGCACGTCAAAAGTTCGTCACTTACTGCAACTGAACAACGAAGAAAGGGGCTTAGTGCGTTTATAAGTCATGGGTTAAAAACGACACAGTCGCGAACGTCTTGTGTGTTATGATTGAAGTAATCAATGTGGTTTGATGTAGTCAGTGACAATACTAATGACGAAAACGAACTTAATTTTCAATCCTACCATTTGGAAGTAAAATTCTATGGGCCGAGGGCAGAGCAAAATCAGAGAGTTCTGTAAATTTTGCAATAGACGTTATTTTTTAAATCAATTTTGGGAAAAAAGTTATATGAAGTGAGTTAATAATATCACAATTGAGCTAGCTGTGTTGTAAATTAGTTATTTTGATAAAAATAACTGCAGTTTCCGCTTGAAGGAAAAATGAAATAGATTAGAACCAAGAAAATTCTTATTTTTTTGTGTTCAGTTCTATACTTATAACTCTTCAATTCATTATTGTTATAAAATCGTTATTTAAATCCCTTTTTTGTATTGCTAAATAGGGAAGAATTACTAGATAACTAATATCCATATCTAATGGAACATGTTAGGGAGTGTTTTTGACAGAAATAGCAGCATTTCTCTTATTGCTCTCAAATCCTTTAAAGATTTTGAGTTTTAAAACCCAGCATAGTTGGTGCTAGTTATTTTTGGTGTTGTCTTCAATGCAACTAATTAAGAAGATTCGAATTCAGAGAAATTCTAATAATCGCTTATGTAGCAGAATATTTGGCTTTTCTATAGTCTATAGGATAACAGTCACGTTGAATGCACATTTAATCTCTTTTCATAGTGTATTGATTTGATTAATAATCATTGATTCTAGAAAAGTTTAAAAACTCCTGTAAAGTCTTCTAGCGATATTATTGGGGCTTATTGTGGTTATCGATTGTCTATATTTGATCAATCTACGTACATAAATTTCTACGATATGAGGAGAATTTTCTAATCTCGTTTTTAGATTTATTTATTTTTGATAACTTATAGTCTTCGATTCATTATATAATATTTGAAAAATTTGGGATGCACTCGCTAAAATTTGAATCGAAAGTTGATCGAATATCAACAGTTATCATCCGCAAGAGGTTCCTAAATTATTAAGGACTGTTGTTTCAAGTAGTTTCATCAATCTAGTAATTTATTTTTCCCAATTATTTTGGTGTATTCAGCAGTCTGTCTGAAAGACGAGACAATTATAGTTTACAGCGACAGATTAGCTGCATCCTTCACAAATTACATAAAATAAGGTTCGTAGACTTTATTTCTACAAACATTTTATTACTTCGTGATGTTCATTTTTTAATCAGTTAAAGAGATATTGTACATTTTGGATCCAGAAAAAGTAGCAAATCCTTTTGTGGTCCAAATTTTCTTCGATGGTTTGTTTTTTTCGAATCTGCGATTAATTCTTGCCTCCTGTTCGCCTTTTGCGATTTTTTTTATTAAATTGTTAAAATATTTTACAAGCATCCTCCAAAGCAACGTTTACACAATGTTTCATTAGAAAAATCGCATATAGGATAGATTGCATCCAAAATGTTAACAGGTAAACCACTGTTGCTTTGTTGATACCCCTTCAAAGCCAAGCACTGCTACTCACATTACGAATCACAACCTTCAGGATAAAGTCGTTGTTGCGGATTTTTTTCTAGCTGTAATGTGACCCAAATTGTATCCCGTATTTTTTCTAATGAGTCAAAATTTGAGTGAATCGTAAGATAAATAATATGTAGAAGGTTTGTATATCAACGTCGCCGTTAACTTGTTTTTTACTTCGATACTTTTGTGGTATTTCTTGGATTCCCTAAGACGCGCCCCATTCTTTTCTGCACATCTCTGGTTCATTCTTTTTTTTGTATTTCTGCGCCATCTCCGTACGGATTAGATTCTACAATATCCTTATAAGTTTTAGAATCGTCTTCAGCTACCTGATTTCTATACCTGACTCCGTACAGTTCTTCCGATTGGATAAACATTTCCTTGACGATTTAATGTTCACATCAAGAATTTAAGTAGGTACCGATAAGACTGCATGTGCCAAACAAAGAAAGAAGTGTGGGCTTTTGCAACGTCTCAACTCCGGTAACAGTTAGATCTGTGACGACTTCGATTTCTTTAAGCTTGTTCTTAGTTTTGGTTCTTCATTATTGTTGAGTCAAAAACATTTGTTGGAATTTAAAAACATTTCCTCAGGTGTTTTGAGAGATCAATTGTATCTGTCTGTGCTGTGTACAAATACTGCAGTAACAAGTAATACTTACCTGGATGATTTCAAAAAATGAGTGCAAGAGTAATTAATTTGAACTCCTTCATGTATTTGAGTTGAGGTTGAATTTAATTTGGAAATAAGGTTAAATTAAAACAAGAAATGTTATGGCCTCCCTCTGAGTAATTTGTACTTGAATAAGTAACCAGGGTCAGCTCAGTGTGGAAAATACTAAATGAAATTCTAAAAGTTCCATCACAACTAGTATTTACTTTTAATTAGTATTAAATTGCATTTTAAATTCCAATAATCTTTTTTTAGTAGTGATATTTTTTTTCTACAACTTTTAGTAGGTGACTTCCCAAATTTCCATTTCTACTCCTGGTACTTAAGAAACTATTGGCATGCAAACAAGTATCATTATTTTATTTCAGAATAGTGCATTTTGCTGATTTGTTTCTGTCCGTATCATCTTCCGCTTCTTTTTTTTTTAATGAGAAATGTTGGGAATTATTGCTTGGCTTTATATCATAGGGAAAATATTTCCAAATGCTTAATTAGACTGTTTTCATTTTTAACAAAATCAACAAAATTTCTATTCATTATAGCAATTGAAACACGTAAACAAAGAGCTCCTGAGCCTCCATCAAATCGGCAAGAAGCAGTAATTTTACGACTGAATGACCAAAATATGTTTTCTGATAGTTCATCTTATTGCTAGACAAGTATTTACAGTTAGATAATAAAAATATACCGCTATAATATTGTAGAAACGTACTTAAAAATTCAGGACAGTTTCTCTTGTCACACAGCCTTTATCTAGCAAAACCAAAAACAGTGTAAGTATTTCTTTTTTTCCCCAGTATTTTTCTCAGGTTATACTTTATATCATGGCAAATGTATATTTGAGTGTATTGTAAAGGCAATTATATTAGATAATTACAGTGACAATTATGCAGTTTTTGTGTTGTTGAGAAATTACTTTAGTAGACAAAGTATAAATACAGATTTTTTGCAAGTTAAAGAGTTTCTGAATATTTATAAAATGTAAAGCCTTACTCTGGTCTTGTTTAGCGTTTATTGATTTTTGATATATCTGCACTCTGTTAATATATCTAAAATATCAATTGTGTGCCAAATATGTGAACAAAAATAGTAGAAGGTTATCACATCATTCGTCTCATCCTGACCGTTCGAATTTTATTTACGTTCATTTTCATGTCTTGCTACTTGTATGTACCTAATCGATACAAAAAAATTTTACAGTATTCTACCAATTATGCCTTACTTTATAAAATCTGACGCAGATGGAAATCTATGTCACTAAAACTCACCATTTTAGGTGTTTGGGACAGAATATTAAAGCCTAATTCCAATTTTCTGCAGTAAGTATTCATATATAATCGTAAGAAGCCATTTTATCCAATTACTGCGCATTGTTTTTTTTTAATAAGGACTAGTTTTTCGAAAGGTAAAACTCTATACATTACGATCATGATCAATAAGTTCCAACTTGCAAAAGCAGAAAGTAAGATTTTACGAAAAGTATACAAGCAATCGACAAGAAAAAGTTTTTTGCTTACATTGCTATTATTAAAAGGAGGAAAAGGGGGGATTAGGAATTAATTAATTCGGAAATTAACGCTTCTTGTCAATCACTAGCATCCTATTTAGTTGAAAGCTACTGATTATATTTTTTGAATTTGAATTTGGCAATCTGGAACTTTCACCAGTTTGAAATTTGCCCATTGCAATCCTTAAAAGAAATGATTACTAATCGGAAATCTATACTTGAATATTCTTCGATCTCTACAATGAGGTGCCTCGATTGTCACATATTAATTTCTGGTTATGAAGCTCATAATTAATAAGATCGTTGCTATTCTACCAAAGGTCCAGCATACTTTTTAGCAAATAACCGATTGGTAATTATTTCATAAGAATGCAATTGATGTAAGTAAATCTTTGATGGATCAACTAGCTGGCAATTTTTCACCAGCCAACGTTGTTCACAAATACCCGCAACATTCGAATGAACCACATTAAAAAAAAGAGACTGTTGCGAAGCTTTTGACCAGAAAAGATATCTCTCCTTCAATTAAACGCAATGTATGTTTCCTAATGGAAGATCAAAAATGTATTGGGTGAAAGATCTCACTTAGGCAAGAAAAAATTGTATGGAAGGGGGGGACGGGCAATCTCAACCGTTTGTGAGTTACAGGGCGACTCATAAACTCAACATTTTTATGGTATTCATGTTATTCTTTTATTTTTATCTTTTGATCTGCTCAACGCAGCGACATACAGCTTACACCAAAACCCCATTATCCCAATGTCCTTACCAAAAATACCAACAATGTTACAAGACAAGATACAGTCACTTGCGAAATTGAAAAATTTATCTCTTATTTTTTTATTTTTTCACATTATTCCCTAATTTTCTCCAAAATTCATGTGATTAACACCCGCGTTTTTTATTTTTATTAAATTGCTAATTTTAAAGAAATTGAATTCTTACAACCCTAAAATAATTTTTATTAGTTTAAAAACCTACCACAATTCAACGTAGTATTTTATAAAAATTGCTCAAAATGTCCTCCGTTGCTTTCGGTGCATGATAGTAACTTTCTTCTTATTCCATGGTTAAGGTCTTAACTTGTTGCCGATTTGACCAGCCCAAACATTGACACTGAACTTTTGCTGGAACGAGCTCGCCCTTGTCCTATGTAGGCTAGTATCCGACCAGGTATGGAGGTTGTGGAAGTTAGTGATACCATCCCTGGTGAATTGCGATTCATACGTCCACAGAATTCGGTCAATAAACGCCCTGTCGTCTATGTTGCGTTCGAGAAGCCTAGTACAAAACTCTAACCTTCTTTCGGAATCTCCTTCCAACAGTCTTTGAACTGGAATATTGTGGTATGAATGTAATCCCTTTCGATGAATGATCCTTCACACTCTCGATGAAGACACTCCTAGTCGTCTTGCGGCTTGTCTGGTGCTCGTTTCAGGTTTTGCATAACAATGGAGATTATTTGTCGGTCGATATCGGCAGAATCTTGTACGGTTCCAGATCGTGGTTGGCTTTTGTTTGAAATTACACTTCGGGTTCCTCGTAACCTCTGAAAAACTCCCAAAAATACCCTTCTGTCGGGCACACGCCGAATCCTTTACCTTTATAAGAACAGCTAGATGCAAAAATAAAATAATCCACACATACTCATGGAAAGATGTGGGATTGAATCCGAATAAATACTGTCATGGATACAGAGATTATTGTCTTGACGAAAATCTAATCCCAATCCAATTCAATGCATGGAAATGTAATAATATATTCTTTGAGTTTCTTTCACATTTTCTTCATTATTTCTTTGGGACATAAACCATATTTTATTAGTGGCCCTTAAATGGGAAGTGATGCAGGCACGTATTGCGATAATACTTTAAATTCTCAGTGAACTTTGATGCATACACTTGTATATCCTTAAAAATTAAGCCTTTACGTATTCACCGAAAATTATCTTATTAAATCGTCGCATGCAATAAAGGCAGAATTAGAAGTAGTTACCTGGTTCCTCACCTCTACAATATATCTATATTAAATCACTGTTCGATCAATAAAAGAAATATTCGCACTTGTAGTATATTGATTGGAATTATTGCGGATCTCACACGAAAGTTCAATAATAAATCCTTGTTTGTATAAAAATTCTGTTTATATGTTGGACATTAATCCTAGTCTTAGTGAAAAATTCTTCAAAATGACTAAATAAAATCTCTCTGCAATTTGAATTGAGAACAAGCATTTGTAGTCAAACTGCATTTTCAAATTTAGTGTTAGAAAAAAATTAGGAAACTTCAAAAGTTTATCAAAACTAAAACAACATCTACACTGTGATTGGTTTGCCTATAAAAATTGAAAATTAAATAAAAAGAAAATGAAAAATATTAAAATTTCACAAACTGAGATTTGTACAGAGTCATTTATTTTGTAGACGTGCATTTATTTTTGTAAATAAATTGTAAATTATAGAAAAATGTAAAACACTACACTCTTGGTTTCCACTCACGGATTTATCGTAGTGCAAGCAATATAATAAGTAAAAAACAAAATTGGAGCAGGAAATATATCAAAATGGAAATTCACAATAAAAATATTAAAAATATTATTCGATATTTGTTGTGTTTTTGTTTGGTTTGACGATTTGCCAGATGTTGACTTGCAGCTTTTGGTGTATGCTAACCATTTTAAAACTGGTTTTATGTGTCAGCGCATGATTCCTGTGAAAGTGTTTGACAAAATTTTGAATTTAAATATCCAATGACGATATGAATGAAACACATCCTTGTGATAACTATTCTTCTTACAGGCTAAAAAAAAAACTTGTTGCAGTTTAAAGCGCCAATATTTCTGTTTTACTGAAAATTGTATTATTATTCCATCATATTGTTAATTTTATGGAAAATAAATTTTTTTAATTCATCGAATTGTTTTATTTTCAATATTTAAAATTTAATTTACCAAATTTTTCACTACTTTAAAAATGTGTTTAGGCTTTGATTTTTTTAAATCAGTAATGGGGGCATTCACGAAAAGTCGACCATTGCCACAACAGTGTGGTAATGGTTTGTCTTTTAACTTCAAAACTGCAAATAGCATCCAAAATATAGCATCGCATAGATAAATGATGCCCGTACCTGTTATAGCCTTAGGGCACCTGCGTGGAGAACACAATGTAACGAAATTTCACTGTATCCGGCAGGCTTATCTTGATTTAACTGCGAGTGGTATAGAATGAGGGCTGCGCAAATCGTGTTATTCGAAAGTTAACAAACTCTACGCTACAATTAATATAGGGCAATAGCTATCGTGCCTGACGAAAACTTGATGAAAATTGGATAGAATTTAAATAAAAAATACAAATAAAAGTTGAATTTCATAATGCCCACGAAATAATAATCATAACTCTATTAATACAGCACAAATAAGAACAATACTCATTATTTTACGCAAAATCCAAATCCAAAGATGAGAAACCAAAAAATAAAGGAAAATAAACAAATACCAGTCTAAATTACAATAACAAAGGAAAGAGGGAATAATATGAAAAAATAAAATTAATAGATATAAAGGAAATATTAACAATAGTGGAAAATAATGCTATAAATAAATAAATGACATGCAAAAACTCAACAGAGATACAAAAAAACGCATTCGAGACAAAATACCAGCTCATAAGGGACAAAAGGAGCCCAAGAAGTCCAATGCAAAATGACAGAGGGAGTATAGAGACAACGAAAGAAATTCGCTTGAAAAGATTTGCGTTGATCACTAAATCCTTTGTTGGCTTTTATTTATTCATTTCGCCCCTGGTTGCTGTGCCTCTCTCTCCCTGGCTAAACCCACGAGGAAATTGTTCTATTTATCCTTTTCCAAATGTAATTTTCTATCATCATAAAACTCCGATTTTGAGCCATGTTCCCCAAAAAAGGAAGAGAAGAAAAGGCTAGTGATTCCTCTAATTATAGACCAACAGCAATCAATTTAATCCTGGGAAGGTCTTTTAAACATTTATCCACGCAATTGATGAAATACCTCGGAACTAATCGCATAATTCACCATCGTCTATACGACTTTCGTCTCGGATGCTGATATCAATGTCTCCATAACTTTGGCGAGTCGGGAGTCATTACGCTCGATATCTCGAAGGTCTTCGACCTGGGTTTGGCACTCTGTTATTTAAGCGAAATTTATTTTCATTTCCGACCGCTCCATCTGTGTTACTGTGGACGGTGTTCTATCTAAATCTAACTCTTATAGCTTCATTTGAATCGCGTAACAGTACGAATCTGATCGTTCCTTCTGTGTTATCTTGGACGGTGTCATCTCCAACATAAATGCCAGCGTACTGCTATCTTCTATATTGTCTCCCATTCTCTTTCTACTCTCCATTAATAATGACCCCGTATCTTTTACCTCCAGGCTAATTCACAGCTTTGCCGATGACAATACCCTTGACTTCGTATACTCGTTTGAATCAGTTGCTGACTCCGGCGGAAATGGGCGCAGTTGGTCCTTCTAGAGATTTTAGAAAATGCCCAAGTTCTTCACACAGGTTACATAGGAAGCAGAAATTTTATTTAGGTAGATAATTGAAAGAGACGAAATATTGAATAGAGAGCGGTACAGACTGAGTTTCACTGGGCTTTAAAGTTAAATTGGAAGAACATAAGACTATCACGGCATTCTGGTATATATAACATTGCCTGCCCCAACTTCTCAAACAACTAAGAATTATCGGCTTAATGCTCCATCGCAATAATGCATCTTCTCATATGACTGAGGTGACCTTAAACCTTTTGCGGGAAATAATACCTCACAATGTGTGTTTTATTTATTTTTCACCAACAAAAGGGGCGGCGTTTGACTTTAGAGGAACAGGTCGACTTAGCCAACTAATTCCTCTAACGATCATCGAAATCTCGAAATACTTAAATACAGGGCTAGACCACAAGAAACTGAAATATAAATATATTCCGTTTACGGTGAAACACATGAATTACGACTTAAATTACAACAAAAACAATGCTATATTAATTAATTCTAATAATTGAATGCTATGAGGCCCTCACAGTGGTGGTTC
>QYTT01084376.1:15371-30807 GCA_006980735.1 Dasypogon diadema
CTGACAGGGTGGAAATACCGCACATATGCTCTGGATATATGGAGTCATCTGGGAAATGGAATAGGCTGAAGCAATTTATTGCTCTTGCCTCCTCACTCGACTGAAGTGCGCGAAAGTAAAGTAAACTGAAGAAAAATTTCGTTTCCATTAAATATTTTGAATTATGAGGATAATATTTTTATGGCCGCAATGTATCATTCCTCATTATTTCAGTCGATAATAAAGCATTTGCTGAAACGTTTAAGGGAATTGTTTAGGTGTGCGCTTACAGGACACGAACTAGAGGTGTTCATATATTTTCCACCATGTGTAGAGCGACTTTAGAAAATGCCTTATTATTTTGTTATTGTCGCTTTCAATGGAAATATGTTTGAACCTTGTTTTCTCGAAGAAATATCGATGCCGAATAGACTCAGTGGAGAAGGATCAGCGACATCCTAAGCGAGAGAGCAGGGTTGGTGGAGTCCAAACGCAAGAATACTCTCCAAATCCATTTTATTGTGCTTACTGTCTAATAATTCATTATGTCTTACAAGCTAACAAAGTTGTCCTAATACTAGTACAGGATTCTTTATGGTTAAGTAACTACAACCTTAGACTTTTCCGCTCAACACGCGCACTCAGTCCGAGCACATATACTGCCCTTAACCTGCTTATAATTAGTGAAGTTACGCTCAACGCCCGTAATTCGCCCGAACAATTTGACTGCTGGACAAGTCTTGTTCAGTCTAGTGCTGGACGATAATTTATGGAAATGGACGCATGAGAAAGGAGAGGCCCAGACCAGACGTTTTGCCTGATTAGAGCGCAGCTTTTAGGTCCTCGGTTCTAGTTTCTTGTGCGAATTATATCGCAAGGAAAAGTTAATTACTGGCGGATAATTCTTAATCAGGGAAACGAGGTTCAATTCCTGGGCCGCACCAGACATTTTTCTGTGCTTTGCCCAATATTACTTCCTTTGATCAAGGAAATGTTGAACTGTGGGAGAGGGAGTCTCTCGGTAATTTCACTTCATTACAATTTCAGTTGCAAATATTTCTACTGTTACTCGTGTCATAGTAAAAATAACTTCGTTTTCCGACGCCATATCCACAACATTGTCGTGTAAACGGTTTCGCGTTGCAACTTAATGTGATAACACTTAGTGTGCCCGTGTAAATGCAGCTTTAGTCGTGTTATCACAATAATTGCTAAGAAGCGAACCCTCAAAACTTTCCAGACAACATTAAAAGATGGGAGGACTAAAATATTCTCGAAGTTCCACATTAGTGAAATAAATAAGATTATCAGCACTAGTACTTCATGTGGAATTTAAGGTACTTTACGAAGTATGTAAAAGACGATATGCTTTTAGTGTCTTTCAGGAACTCCCATCCATCAGTGCATCAGCCTCATACCTAAATGAATGTAAAAAACGAACTAATCCCATTAAATTTCTTGCAACTTTTTGCCAAGTAACACATGAAAACTTTGCCATGCCAGCAAAGACGCAGTCTTAACTTCAGTCATAATCACTGTGAGTTTGTTTATGGAGCTCAGTGCTATACGGAAACAAATTAGGTAAACTACCTTACCATAATTGGAACATCTTTCATAAAAGCTTCTTGCCTTACATCTAAAATGTCGTAAATCAAAATAAAATATGTGAATTTGGTCGACTTAAGCATATGCTTCTGTGTTTGCGTTAAACAGTTACCAAATGCGACAAGAGCTAAGGGATGAGCACCCTTTTAGATGAAAACATTTTCCATTTCTGGTTGTGACTATATTTCAATGAATATTTTATAAAGAAATTATAATTTCTGTGGAATTATGAAAGTCAACCAATCAGAAGGATGTACAAACATAGCGTTCTATCCGAACTTTTTATCTACTATTTTAAACCTTCCTGACGCAACGAGTCAACAAATCTTTGTTCAAATCATTATTCATATTTGACACGCCTGAAATAGCTCTAGGAGAGTTCCTTATATGTGGCCGCTGATAGGAGTCCACCACAAGAAAAGTTCTTTTAATATCATGAAAATCATACATCAAACGACGTGACATCTAATATCTTCTTTGGTATTGGCTGATGTTCAGATATCACAAAATATGGAGTGAGAGGTATACATTCAGTTCTGATTGATTTCCATTTCCTTGAGTTATGCTGGGCACCTTTTACTTTATCTGAGAGAATGAAGGACTTGCAAAAGGAAAACACCCGACAGTATTTCTTGAAGAAATAGAAACGGAGGCAATAGTATGATACTTTTTGTAATATTACTTTTTCCTTAGTGTAAGGTCACAGGAAATTTTCTATTTATCTTACACAAGTTAGAGGAAAATTTCAATGGTAGGTACGAGTCGAATTATTTAGCCAAGTTAACTCAGAAAAAAAAAATTATTTTTTTTGTGAAAGCCTTTAACTGAAAGTGTCCAAGATAACAACCACAAAACCGGCAGTAAGTATAAAAGGTATCAAGATAAGGACATTTTCAATGCAAGCAAAAAGATGAATGCTAGACAAGAATCTTCAGTCTAAATAACTGGATGTTTTTTTTTGTCCATGGAATAGAATTCCTGAATGTGTCCCTAAGGAGATTTGGTACTTTAGCGCAAAATTGCAGAGATTCTGTTGGTACGAATGTACGAAAAATGACTTGACTAGTCCCTCTTGATGTACAAAAATTTTTCTTACTATTGAGAAAATGAAAAGGACCTGTAAGAAACTTGTAGCAGAACTTGATTAAAATGCTGTGATGGATGAGTATAGAGAAGAGTTTTGAGGAAAATCAAATTTTTTTTTCTGTATATTTGCATGTTTGTTGAATGTTGAATAGTATTCTTGGATTTTGATTAAAAGTGTTTTTTTTTTCACTTGGGTGAATTCAGTAAATTCTATTGGGATCAAGAGTCATAACTGAAAGGAAATTATTATTATTGTGTGTGTTTTTATAGTGCCTACCTAGATGACTTCTTCATAAAGATGATACCTTGTGTGAGATTTGCAGATCTAAGAACTGCATGTCAACGACTCCAGCACCCATATAAACCCGAACACATTTTAAGGTGCTCCCTTCTTAAAGATGGGTGTCGAATCTGCCATCCATAGAATATGGGATCACATATTTAAATTACTTAATCCTGCGTAGTTTTAATTAAGATTAACTGGTGTAAATGAGTACGGTGGATGCTTCAGTACAACTGCATGATGTTCTATCTGATCTTGATTTAAAGACATGATGCAAACGCATATAAATCTCCTATCTTCCTAACTTGTCTTCAGATTTTCAGAATTGGTCATTTTTCAACTCAGAACAAAAAAGAATGGGACGCAAAGGAGGTAAGTATTTTTGAACTCTTGACTTTCGAAATTTGCATTTTCTAAGTAGTGCCTATTTCGTCCTTCTTGACATTATCGTTGGTGAACATCCTTAACCTTTCTCGCCGATCCAAGAATTCATGCTGCCAACTAGTTCTTCATTTCCATTTTTGTAAAATAGGGGTATTTCTTCATGGTGCTTACACAAGGAGAGAAATCCAAAGATGTTAAATCGAGTGATCTTGGTAATCTAGTAATAGTTCCACCTCATCCAATCCAGGACTCAAAATCTTTTGTTAGCCAATGGCTAACTAACATGTAATAACGCCTTTTCTTGGTGAGATATTTTGTTTCTCATTGATACCTCTTCACGTACTGGAGTAAGGGTCCCTCCCAAAAGCCTCTCCATCTTTCACTTTTTTTGAAAATAGTAAAACTTCCAGAAGGACATTATCTTAAATATCTACTCATATCCAACTGATACAAATCTATCCCTTTTTTTTATTGTTGTGGGAATTTTCTTTGGTTTTGTTCAGGGAAAGGGACGTAGACAACCGGTACTCTCTCGAACACGAAAGAAGGTAAGTTTATACATGTCCAGTATCAAATTAAAGAAAAACTTGTGGGGATTCTAAAAGTGTATATCAATTACAGCTTTTTTCCAGAAATTTGTGTATTTATGTGAAAAAAAGGTAAAAGAATTCTAAAATTTTTAATTTCATAATTCAAAGCTCCTAAACGGAGAGGAGTAGGATATAGCGCTAGACTTCTACACACATCATATTTAGTATGGGATATATGGCCTTCATGGTAACAAATGACCAGAAAAGCTTCAAGTTATCTCGAAAACCATTAGAATTAGAAAATGATACTAAATATATAACAAATTAAAAAAAAAGAAATAAATAAAATAAATTAAAATCAAATATTTATAAAAACAATAAAATCTTATAAATTCATAAATCTCTAAAAGAAAGAACGAAATCAAGAAGTCAACCCCGCACGTAGTCTGGTAATTTAGTGCTTGATTTGGAGTTCGCACTAACAAACGATGAGATTTGGTCTATCGCCAAGTTATGATCAAAATATTTCACCATTTCCTTGTTCTTGGCGGGACTTCTGATTTACTCTCTATGCTGTGATATAGTTTTTTCCAGCATATGTAACTCAGTGTCGTTGCCATTTTTTCTAGAGATTCTTACATCCAGTGAAAATTACACATAACACTTTTTTAAGGATGGCTGTAGTGAAAATTCTGTAATATATTTAAATCGAACAAAAAGGGAAATAACATTTGATAGAACTCATAAAGCGAGCAATGCCAAGCAGTTTTATTCAAGCATTCTGGATATATATTAGATATTCAGAAATTATATTCAAGGATAGATAGATGCACTCATCTTAATTATCGTATCTAGGCTGGTTTTAATTTAGTATTTAAAATAGAATATTACACTGAAATGAAGTAAAAACTGAATGTAAGGACGATAAGACATAAAGCATTGCTTGGCGGATACATTTTTCGGCTTCCAGTATCACACTGGGTTCTATGTGTCTATATTTTGTCTAGAAAAACCGATTTATTCTATACGACTATATTTAATGTCAATAAAGCAATAAGGCTGTATGAGTGCTATGTAAACAAAACCTAACAAAACATTGTATTTATGTTTGTATTCAAAAGGACACATGCAACTCTTTACAACCAACACATTCAGCGTGCCTCCGATTATGGACTTTTGGCATGAAAGAACTCCGGACCCCTTTTTTTTTAATAGAAAACGAAACCATTTCCACACTACACCTTAATTTTGCCTTGCACTAATTTGAATAAGAGAAGAACAGGAAATAATCTTTATTTTCTCGTTTGTGAATAAATAATTAAAATTATAGCTAACGGAGAGAGATGCAAATTCAACATTCAATGCATAAATTTCCGAAATTCAAGAGTCCGCAAAACAAACAGAAAAACTCATAAAAGAGCTTTTCACTTTTACTACGTTAATTCTACTCTACCACTTGGCAATAAAATTTGATTCCTTTTGTTCAGCCATTTCAGATTACCCGGAAATGTCCCATATTTATTGATAGAAGTCATACATGACATCGTCCTGACTGAGACATGCTCCTGTCTTAAAGAAGTTCCATTTTTTGCTTAGTGCTCATCGTGAAGATATCTTGCCACTTTTATAGCAATCACATTCACTTTCCTTTATATGCTGACGCTTTTGTGGTTATGATTGCAGATTACAGTTTGGATTAGGGATCCATTTTGCTGTATACCACCGTTTCTGCGAATTTGATTGATAAGGATAAGGGGATTTGCTGATACATTGATGGCATCGTAAAGGCTGTTTGAGGTTTTATTGATTCGATTTCCGCAATAAAGTAGGAATTTATCTGTTATTGGTTTATTTATTCCAATGATTTACAAATGTGAAAGTGGATATTCATGGATTTAACAGTTGAACAGGTGGGGTTCCCAAAAAGAATATAATGGTATTGAAAAAATGTCTTGGTATTATATAAAATTATTAAAAAAAAACGGTTAATAAAATTTCGGGAATAATTGTAAGAATATGACTGCTTAAAGAGCTCTCATAGTAGAATGATGACGTTGAGAGAAAAAACAGCCCCACAACATCTTTTGAACCAGGAAAATTGCCGAGACACCATGAGAGATCTCAGCAACATGTTACAGAAGATCAGCATTATGTTGAATTAAAGACGATCAAGCAATGGTCTGAGAACGACCTCTTGTCAGAAACTTTCCAATTTGTCATCTTTAGATCGTCCGTTTCAGTGATATATGCTA
Organism: Dasypogon diadema; assembly: GCA_006980735.1. NCBI lineage: Eukaryota > Metazoa > Arthropoda > Insecta > Diptera > Asilidae > Dasypogon > Dasypogon diadema. The sequence goes on from QYTT01084376.1 coordinate 21,491, forward strand.
CATTTCGGACCTGTACGGCTTCATCGGCTTCAACTGTTAGAAGATTGGTGTCATCCTCTGAGTTTGCCGACCCTTGATAGTCGTCCACCCGAGTAACCACCTTTTCAATAGGTTCCGTCTCCAAGTAGCCCGCAGTAGACATTCACCTGGACACTGAAGTCTAAAATTGGCCTCTTTTAACGGAAGAAGGCGTTAATCTATTAGTTGTATAATGCGCTCCTTCCGGTTGTGTTGGGTTCCTCCATTTTTAGTATTTTCCATCCGCTGCAGAGAATCTCCGGATTTTGGGAGCTAAGCACTTGCTGTAGGACTTGTGGTGGTAGAACAAGTTCTGGCGTCCATATTCTAGTCCTAATTTTCGGACAGGTGCTCAACCAATACATTCATGCGCCTCCTTTCCGCCTACAGCTATCTGTCCGCGAAAATCTTCCAAATCTTGTTGCATGTGTCGATCAGGGCAATTTTTAGAATTTCCCGGACCTTGTCCCCTACAGTCGAGCTTTTGCTTATTCCTTCTGATTTGAATCCGTAGTAGAACTCGACATTACTACAGCGTAGCCGGGGAAGCTATTTTAGGGGACGCACGTGGGCACTTGCTGGTTGACACAACTGCAATTGAGATTTTTGAAGTGCAGGTTTCCTAGAAGACATTTCAATTACGCCACAAGCATCAGCCGACTCTCCATATTTTTGCTTTCTTTGGCACGTTATTTTCCTCGTCCTTGGACCTAGTCCTGTTGTCAGCAGCAATCGTCGACAGGTTTTTTGTAAGTGTAAGGGATGGAATATTTCTTCCACAACGTATTGTTTTCCTGTCCTGATGTGCTAGACTGGAAATTTTCCGACTCTCGAGCTTCTCAAGAAGAAACCTTGCTTTACCGCATTGTTTCAAGCCCAGAAGCTTTCCTCTTTACCCTCATCCCTATCCGACAGCCTATCCTGTTCATTCCTTCCAACATAAACAATTTTTTTTTTCTTTATTTTTCTGTTCCTCCATTTGTGATCCCACGAGAAAACCTGAAAAAGATGGGGTCCGCCTTGGTACTGCTGGCAAACCAAGCTAAGTTTTAAAGAAAAGTGCTCACACCACCTCGGAATTGGGCTGGCTACTCTTAGCTTCGATATGTGAGACCCTGTTAGGACCCTAAGGCAACCAATTCGACATGGTTCTAGAGATCATAAATTGATACTGAGGCAGTTCATGTTGCATTTGGTTTTTTTTATTTCATAGGTTCAATCATGTCTTCCATCTCAGTTTTGTCTTACTTTGCGAATCAATATCTTTCGTATAGGACTTTTAAGTGTAGTTACCTGCAATAACACCTCTTGTTGTAGATTCGTTTCGGACTAAATTTGTGATATCTTTGCTACATGCATCATATAAAATCCCTGATCTCAACGCCGCAAGTTTCTATAGATTTAAGATGGTATTTAATGGCATGGCCAGACTTTGTATTGTATACTCATTCTCAATACTCACTATAATCTGCACTCCTTATCCTCTTCACACAACAATTAAAGATTTTTGTCACAGAATAGCAAGAACTGCTTACGTGCAAACAAAACGATGAGAAAATTTTCATTTGTGAAACATTTCACTTAGAAGGCATTCACCTCCATTCATCCATAAATCCATGATTCCGCAATAAACACCTACCTTCTTTCGTTCTTTATGCTGTCGTGGGAAATCTCTAAGAATCCCGAATCATCCCATCAGCACGTAATATACACACGTATAATAATCATATTACCAGGCTATTTTTACTCAGATTCTCTATGTATCCACGTAATGGATGTTGTTGATGTTTAAGGAGGCGCAAGGCGTAGATAACACGGGTACACAAGAGGCATTTACTAAATGGAGAAGAATACCCGAATGTTCCCCACAATGATTCATTTCTTAAAAGGGCCTGGCGTATATTTTTGAGAGGGAGAATTTATCCTGAATTGTTTTATTTTTTTATATCACTTGAAAATCTTGTTAGGGAATAATTGCAGTATTAGAAGCAATTTTTTTGAAAGTTTTGTGAAGTTGAGATACCTTCAAAATTGCTTTATTAGTCAGACGGACTTAAAATGGATTAATTTTATTCCAGAAGTCACAAACCTTTAACTTTCGGAAAGGCACTTACAATCGTAATTCGGTAAACATGGAGCAACAATACAAACTCATAATTTACCAAATTTATGAACTACCTCTTAATGGAGGGAAAACAAAAAGAATGATAACGATAATATGTTTATTTCAGTAGTCATTTTGGGTATTTATTGCTGGTGGAGCACGACTCCACAGTCTTTGTGTTGTACAAGTCCACTTAACCTTGCTTCGGACCAATATGAAACAGCTATAAATTGCTTTAAATGGTTCTAATGGCAGAGATTATTATCGCTTAAAGACACTTCTCTGTTTAGAATTCTTAAACAAAGCAAGCAGGACAACGGGGGTTGAGGCAGTTTTATCCCCTTAATTCTATGGGAATTTCTATGAAGTACAAGGGAAGCAAGATAAGCCCAAAGGGCCATCCATTGGTTCGTGAACAGGGTGATAAAGAGACGAATTTACGAAAATCTAACACTCTATTTAAGAAAAGCGATAAAGTATTAACATTTGGGGGGACGACTCAGTCTTTGTACTCAACAAGTTGGATATTACTCTGAAGGTATATGTACATAGTAATCCTGGTCCGAGTAAAGTTTAGAGAGGGAGACACAAATGGTATTTTCAGTGCGTCTTTTTCAGTCTGCTCAAAACAAATACAATGTTTCTGCCTACGACACGGATAGACGTTCTTTTATTGTCCAAAAATAATCTACAGGTTGGATCTATGTCCCAGTCCTAAATGCACTTGTCCAATGGTTCTTGGCTACTTTAATGGAAAAAGTACAATCGAAAGAGAAAACTATAAGGTTTGAAAACGAAAGATAACAAACTTTTGGAAGTCTTCAGCTTCTTATATGAGACTAGCGAAGATGTGGTCCACCTGAATAAGAATGTTGGATATCTGGACTCTTAAGATGTTCAAGTTATTGGAGTTTGAGATACCCACCCCACTGACGAAGAGAAGAGGAGAGGGGTTTGGAGAACTTTTAAAGGAAATCAGACAGCTTTGGGTTTTGGATGCATTAAACTCTATGCGATTCGCCCTACCCCACGCTAGGATTTTAATAATGTCGTCGTTAAGTGATCCAAATATGCGTGCTCGATTAATATCAGTGGCATTGCCGCGGGATTCAGCCACAGATTCAAATCAATACGCAGAATCAAGGGTGCTATCATCCGTAAAACTGTGAATTGGATTGGTAAAAGATAGAATATCATTAATGAAGAGCAGAAAGAGAGTAGGGAAAAATACAGAGCCCTGGGGCACACCAGCATTGATGTTGTAAGCGTTAGAGATGACACAGTCCAGAGTAACGCGGATGGACTGGTCAAAAAGGAAACTACCAATGTAAGTAAGAATAGAAGGGTCGATACCAAATGCTGGGAGTTTAGCTAAAAAAGGGCAGAATGGCAGACTCTGTGAAAGGCTTTCGATATGTCCAACGCAACCACACCCAACTTCCCGAAGCCATGGAGGCAATGGTGCAAACGCTCGGTAAGGAATGTCATCAAATCGCCAGTAGAACGTCCGGAACGAAAGTCATATTGGTACCATGGAGAACAGTTTGATTTGATTTGGTATATGTCAACTCAAAGGTCTGAGAAATAAACGCTAAGATGAAAGTTTGAATATGGGAGGAAATTTAGATATTAGCTTTTCTTGAAGGATGAAATGAAAAAGGCTGCGTGAAATGGACAGCTTATATCTGGACGCAATAACCCCCCACCAGTTTGCCTAACTACGTACGTATCTTACAGCCATCATGCAAGAATCAATCTTACAATATAGAATAAATCAAAAGTTTTTATAATTCCATTCGTAGGTCGTTTAGCTTTTCGTTCTATTTCTAAGAGTTTGTTAAATCTAGAAGGAAACATGCGAATCTCTTAACCAAAGGAGAATTTTGGGTGTTCATTTCCTGTTAAATTCACACCTGCTTACTGGACATCAAAGACCTTTTGAGGATTTATGACAATATCGATGCTCTTCACCAACAATGATTGTTAACATTATCCGATTCTGTTGATTGACATTACCCCAGGAAAATGAAGTTTATCGAAGTGCAATATAATAAATACTACGACTCTTGACAGGAATTAGAACGGAAATTATATGAGATTGTACCATCCAAATCACACAAATACCACAAAGGGAAGGAGAATTTACATAATTCGATGAGTGATTTATCGTAATCCAACATTTGTAAACATAGACGTTGTATGTTTGATTTAAATCACATTGAGGAAACCTATAATCGTTTGTTGCAGTTACACCATATTGGCCCTAGTGGACTGATATGGGATGTGGCAAATCTCAGGAATCTTAGCACAACCTCATCCATCTCAAGACTTTAAAATAATTGCATCATACCAGTCCTTCAAACTTGTGTTGAACAAACCACAATTCACTTGGTTAACCAACATATAGAATTATTACAGATGCAATTATGGCTTGCACTGGTATCTCAACACGTTCTTGGCTGAATTCTGCTCAGTTCCCGGTAGTTGTTCTGTTTATCTTCCGGGATGATATCCAGTCCAGTCAATAGAACTGGGGAGCATTCCGTAAATTCTCCTCAATTGAGAATTTATTGCCGCCTGCGTGCAATATTTGAAAAGCATTAAATTCCGTGAAAATTTTGCTCCACTCCCAGTCCCAGCCATTCTTGTTCTTTATTCATTTGTCACGAGATTCATCTATTCTGCTCATGCTTTTGAAATAGATTTCCGAATTTTAGTCCAGTCAATGTCAGTCTTATATTATATTTTGACATGGAGCACAATGCCTCGCTCTCTACGTTATTTTCGATGTGTGGACATGGACATGGGTAAATGGGGTTAACATTTGTTAGGCAGATGTGGTATCATACTTGTCTTCACTTAGATGGTGGGTCCTATTTTCCTAGCCGTAGGTTTATTTAGGTCAACTCAAGAGAACAGGGCGGAGTAAAGTGGTGTTCTGCCACCATTTTGTAATTTTGTTACTTGTAACCTACGAAAACCAGATGCAAGCAGCCGATGCAGTGTATTCCCTTATTGATTTGTTAGTCTCTGCCATGTCGACAGAGTTCTAAAGTGGATTGCCAAAGAAGTTAAAAGGGTTGTAAACCAAAAAAAACAAAGGCATAAGATGTTAAGGGTATTATCAAAATTTTTGAAATCCAATCTTTTAAATGTATTCGACGCTTTAGTATGCAGTAAAATTCGATTGTAAGAAATGTTGAATAGACTAAAATCAGACAATTGTAGATAATTATCGTCGCAATTAGAGAAGGCAAATGAAATGCATCCCAGCGTTTTCGTCAGATTGGAGTCCTAGTATGTATACCGACAAAGGCATCATCATCTTCGTATCATCGTAAAGAAATTCCAAGAGATCGATTAATGAGATTTTTAATAGGATTTAAATAAAGCAGGATAATATTTCATTTCTATCCATTCTGCACGAGACTTCTGATTTAGCCTCTATTCTATGCTGTAAGCAACCGGTTGAATCAACCGGTATTACAATGGTATATTCAGTTTCATATGGATTACTGACAACTGACTGAATATCCGAAATTAGAAACCTGGTAAATGTAAGTTTCCTTAGAGGTCCAGTCACTCGTTCTTAGTGGATTTAACCATCTGACGTTAGAAGAAGAAGAAGCATATCTTTTAGCCCACAGATTCATATGGAGTTCGTTGATATTATCTATTTCTTAACTCTTAAGTGATATGCTATCATAAGTTGGTTTGATGAGAGCAATGTTAATATCAGCGGGGACAATATCAAGTTCATCTTATCAAGTAATAAAAGATGTATCCAATACACTAGGAAGAAAAGATTGGTTGGATGTGCAATACTCAATGAAAAATTACTCCGCAAAGATATCTATTCGGATGTATATATTACGAAATGGAAAACTCTTATCCCAACTGAAATGGTTCTCAAGTGATAATAAAACTGCCTCTAACATGATATAAAAGCCTCTTAATGGAGTTTCAATGAGAGGCTCCTATGCAAGAAGAATTTCTATAAACCATGCTTTATTACCACTGGGACAACTTATAAATTTTTTATGATCCCCGGACACCCACGCACCACCATAGATAAGAAGAACTAGTATTAAATGAAATTGAAATGGGCTTCTGGATGTCTATTACCCACAGCTACTTTTGCTAAACAACAGGGACCAATTGCAACAATTTGAAACATCTTTAAGACTGGGAATTGAAAATTGTAAGTTGATATTTTCAAGATACTCCATGTTTCCACAGGAGAAAACAATTGTGCTGTAAAAATCTGCTGACTTCCGTTCTATATTCGTTTCTATGATATTTTGAATTGCCACGCTTGTATAACATCAATCTTGGGAGTAATTCAGAAAAAAAATTGTAGGTTTGGCTCTGTGAAAAGGAAAAATTATGGCTCCGCTTCTTGTTCCTTTCTTTGGGATCCTTAAAGATAAGTGGAGGTCTTTTTATTTTCTGAGATATTTTTAGCTAATGTACCATTTAATTCTTGAGATATTATTGGTGTTCACAGGATGTTATTGGAGGACAATAGAATATTTATTAAGTTTCTCTCTACTGCCATAAGTTGTTTTGCAGATGTTTTAAATTTATGAAATTAAAAAAAAAGTTATTTTTATTTTTAAAGAGACTGTCACGAAATCGAAATTTAGTTCCTCTGATAAAATGTCTTCTTTCTTACCTATTCAATCCGGACGATTTTCTGCGAAGTATTTCAGGCAGTTATAAATTTACGATTCTCCCCCAGGCGCATCGTATGTCACATGCATTGTAGTGAAAGTATTTTCCATCTGAGCTCTGTTATCGATTGGCATATTTTTGGAAATATTTATGCAAATGTAAAGTCTTTTTATGACGTTAGAAGATATAAAAATTTTCCAATACAACAGGCAAAGATTTTGGTTTATTTCATGCACTAAATTTGGAGCAGTACTATACTTTCTGGGGGTTGGTAGGAGTCGTGAATCTTTGAAAACAGAAATGGCTTTACAATAAAACATGGAAACTTATAAAGAACCTACATATATAGAGTAGATAGACTAATGCCGTGTGGTTGTGAGTAAACTTGGACTCAATGTAAGGTTTATTTCTTGTACACTACGTGGAAATAATATGTAGATTTTTGTATCTTTATCTTTATCTTATGAAACTACCTTGAACAAGGGGTTATTAGCTTTTCGTAAGCAACTTATATCGCTCAACGGGCTACTGTTTTACAAGGACTCTTGGACGTTAAGGAATTGGCTTGTAGCTCATTTACTTGGAGATGAAAAAACTCTTGCTGAAATGTTTTAATTAGTGGGCGTTTAAACTTCTTTGATTCTATCAAAGTTTTTCTTACGGCAGTTTTTAATGAATTTCAGACAATAAGATACAACACGTATCAATTTCAGAAGTGAAGAGAGTTTAACCAAACCTTTTTTTGTGAAAAGGGAATTTCATCCGGCTCGAAGGACCAGAAAAAGAGCTGGCCGTATCTAAGGCGAGCAAACAGTAGAGTTAGTTGCAAATAAGAGCAATATAAAAGGTTCCGATAATAAACAATCACAATTTCCAGCCTAACTATAAAAAACCTAATTCAATTAAGAAAAAAATAGTTAACTTGAAAATTCAAAAAGCAAGTTCATAATCAAATTGTGTTGAAAAGAGGTGCTATAAAAGGGCGGACGAAAGGAGAAGAGCCACACAAATCGTCAAGAAAAAAATATACGCAAAAAATAAATGAACCCACCTGAGCTGAGACTCGGTGCTGCTGCTTGAGGATAATAATAGTTAGATATTCTTGTCGCATGTATATGCCTTAGCCGAGGCATCAAGATTCGAGGAAAAAGGAATATCCCGATTGTCAACACGAGTGGAAAGTGTGAGAGCAATACATCGGTCGAAAACCAGAGTGAGAGTAGTATTGAATTATCCTTGGCCTCAGTCAAGGACCTGATATCAGTCTTTGTCTTAAAAGGAAATCTTAAAAAAAGTGAGAGAAAGAGGACGGCATATCGGTTGAAGACCCGAATAGAATCTCTTCCTTGGTAGTGGACCCAAGATAAACTGGGGTAGAAAAGGAGTGATATTAAAATCTAGATCGATGATCCAAGACAGCTGAGAAATGAGAAGGCATTGAGGAGTTTCGTTCTGATCTTGGTCCTCAGAACAAACTAAAGTGTTGTAATAAATTTTTTCTGGTTCAATCCCGGAAGAAGAGGTTTGTAGAGATAATTATCCTGGTGGTATACCCAGAAAAAGATTTTATATAGCGAAGATGATGCGCATTACAAAATTCAAAATTCACTAATCCGTTTTGGGCATTAACTGAGAAATATGTACGCAGTAGTGAGGAATTTATCGGCATTTTGGAACTCTTTGTTGAATTTTTTCAGGTTTACCAGAATTGATGCCCCAGTTTATAAGTACGTCCCATATTACTCCAATTTACTACTAATTTTAATTTTGTAACATTTTAATTAATATAAAATAAATCATAATCAGATTACGATCCTATGTTTACCTAAGAATTCCTCATTATTGGCAGTAATTGTTCTACGAATAATTAAATTTGAATTACCCTACTTTTATGGTAGTCATAATTTCTCCCAAAATGCCCTGCAAGGAGCTTATCAGATTTTCGTGATAAATCGCTTAAAATAATTTCCCAGGAGTTTTAAAATTACTGAGGTACGCACCTAGGAAGAATTTCAAAAATGTTTTTTCTTTCAGTGATATTTTCTTGAAATACTCTTTCAGGCTTTGAGAATTAATTAAGATTATTTGATGGGGTTCAAGTGGTAATCGACACATACAATGATACTCCATATAGTCAATATTATCACTTTTGTTGAGTTCACACTTTTGTCTCAGGAAATGAAAGTTTTAAACTGTGCACTGATGTGGTACATTGAAGTTTTCTAAAAGGCAACAGATAAAAGTGCACTTAAAAAGTTTCATCCGTAGTTGAATTTTTAAACATCTCTAAAATTTGATAGCTGAAGATAAAAGTTCGAGACAAACTGTTTTTTCAGTGTGTCAGAGAATTTCTAATAAAATAAAAAAGTTGCGAGCAAAACGTAGTCGCTTTTATTGTGTTGCAGTTTGCTAAAAGGACTGGTAATACTGTGAGAAATACTTACATCATTCCAATTAATTATTAGTACGTTTTCTGATGGTTTTCAAAAAAAAAGGGATTTCTTTGATTCAAGGAAATACT
>QYTT01084376.1:36564-48335 GCA_006980735.1 Dasypogon diadema
CGTGTCCTTTATTGCAAATTTCAGCAATGGTTTGTATTCTGTTATCAGCAGAAAACTATTGACGGGATAGAAATCGGAGACCTTATGAATTGTGAACCACTGGATAATCCGCTATTGATCGAATTCGAAACTGACAATCATCGACGTCTTAATGGCTTCAATATTAGGCCAGTCATGTGCTAAATTCTATCAAGTTCAATATATGATAGGAACGGCTCCATAATTCTTAATTTCTTATTCAATCCTGCAATCCAATATTCACAATCTTTATTTTCAAGTGATATATTTTTTTCTTTAAAACTATAGAAACATAGGAAAAGCAAAGCAAAACTCTTTTAAATCCAAAAAGATAGTCCAATAAGATAATCAATAAAATTTCTATTGATAACAGGAAATAGAGTAACTTCATCCATAAAACAATTGTCTGCCGAAGCATCTAATTAATGGATGTCGATAAACCATCCGAAATCCTGGATCAGAAAAGGAAGTAAAGTTGTTAGGGTAGACTTAATTGCCTTCATATATATACTTCAAGGCGCCCTTTACTATGCCATATCGATTATTGCAAACGAAGGAGTCAGCTTTAATTCCAAGAAATATCAGTGGGACTATACGCACCATTTGCTATTAAGTGCGCGGAAAGCTCCCTCATCACGAATTTTTCATGTTTTATGCAAGAAAATGAACGAAAACGAACTAAGAACATCCATAGAAATAAATTTCTTAAAGAGTTCTTTTCCAATTGTTGGAAACATGATATGGTTACGGAGCAAGTTGAAAAAGACAATGAAGGAAACAAAAGCACTTCAGTCACTTAAATGGACATAAAACGGTCCGAAGTTATCTCGTGACCATTCTAACTACTCTGGAAAAGTTGTTAAAGTTTCCTATGACATTCAATATAAGTATTAATGATAGCGTAACCATGTTGAAAAAATGGCACTACAGTAAAGTCAAAGGGTTACACAGGAATTGATGAAATAGTGTAGAGTGTGCAACTCACTATTGATACAATATACACCAAACATATTCTAAACAAAAGTATTAAAAGTTAAAATGGTAACACTTCACACGTTCAGCTGATAAAATTCTTCCATTCAAATTAAAATCAGTTCTAAAGAAATTTACGCGTGAGACGAACGTGATCAGTGGAGTAAGCTGTTCCCAAACACTTGACGTCATGAGTGTGTGAGAAAAGATCATATAACATCTTAACCAATTTCATAATATATCCACATTTTTTTAGCCTCTCAGATACTTCATCAGATAGCCGTTGCACTTACGAGACCGTGGAAGGTGTCCCTCAGCCAAACATGAACCAAATATTAAAGGATCACAGGAAAAATAGAAATACTGAGAAGTGGGTAGTTGAACAGGATTTTTCGATGAAGGATGACATAAGTGAAATCATACTCCAGCCGAAACTGGAAATGGACAAAAAGCTATTAGGACATATTATAACTATTCATCCTGATGAGAAGAGCGAAAGCAAGATTTTTTCTATAAAATCAAGTAAAAAACAATTGCTGTGCTACAAAATTCAATTATTTACCATGTCATTTATCCTGGTTGTCGTGACAATTTCAGGATTTACTCTCCTTGTCCAAAAAATAACTTTGTGATGTTCTGTGCGTTTGTGTGCGCAAAGGATTTAATTTATTTTTGTGACATAGTGTTCTTGTTTAGATATTAAGATGTAACGGAGTAAATTATTAATAAACAATAAAATGTTAGTACTTGTTTTTTTAGCAACAGTAATTGAATTTGCACTTCAGGAGAGAAAAAGAAAATGCAACAGTAAAAGGTATACATCAAAAATGATTCAGTGAGCGAAGAATTGATTACGTCCAGTGAACTTCTGAGGTAAGCTGATTTTTTTTATAAACATTTATGTCGAAATATAAGACGAATCAAAACAATTCACTCAGCGCCGAGCAAGAAATTTCGATCGTATCTTTTATGAATATCTTATTAGTATTACCATATTGGCTTGAATACCATAGTTAGGTCCAGAATGATGTGGAAAAGTTTTTGATTTCTTTTTGCCCTCATTTTTTCTAAGTAAAATTATAATTCTCGTGTTGAAAGGGAAAAGATTATCAGCCTCTGTGTACTATTTCCTCAATTGATAGAAGTTAGATTAGGCTAGAGTGGCAGCCATTCAGAAACCACAGAATCAGCCTCACTTAGACCTAGAAAACGATCCATTGTTATACCACATCACATGGAACCTCACCGGAAAGAGCTCTTAAAGCACATAAAACACAGGTGGAGATTAGAACCAGCCACAAAAGTTGATGAATCTTATCATTTCACCTAAATTCTTGTCTGCTAGTTCTCCCAGTGAGTCGAAGAAATAATCACCTAAAGTTCTGTTCCTTCGTCTGGCTAAACTGAGACATACACAGAGAATACTTTTAACCTCCCCTCGGCTTGAGGACCCATCCCCTCCATGGCTTCTAACTCCATTTCGGCATAATTGTGCCTCTCCCCGTGGGTTTGGTTTCTTCCATTCTTATGATTTTCCAATTCTCGTTTTTTTACGATGTAGCCAAAGCTCAGGGGACACTCTAGGATGCTATAGCACAGCCTTGGCGAAAAGTAAAATAGGAAGAAAAGAAAAGGAGTTAGAATATCGAGTGTAGGTGTCGGTGCACATTCCGCTTGAACAACTTTGGTCTGTAGTTACCTTTCTTTTTAGATCCACATCTTCTTCTTGAGTCCAGAAGTTTTCTTTTTGAGTGGTTTATTGGGGCCAGTTGAGTCATTCTCCTTGATTGGCAGGTTGAGGATGCAGTCCCGCGAATATGAACGGAAAAATAAGTCCACCTTTGCATTGTTGGCTTACAAAGATAAAAGACTTATATTGTTATCGACCACAGGAGCTTGTTACAACTGATTTTGCCCTCAGCCTCCCATCCTCGGCACGGTTTTATAGCGCTAATACCAACTCAGAGTTGGGTTAGGTAATCTTAAATTCATTCTCTCGTTCCAACGACGTTCGATATGGGAGACTCTGCCAGGATTCCCAGGGATCTCATTGCTCTAGAAGATCATCGGTTGCTACTGATCCCCTCCGCAATGCAAAGAGGTAGGCTACGAAGAGGTAGTAATTTCTGTAGACCTTCTTGATCCGCATCATTAATAGGTTGATTTTAATCATTCTGGATTATTTTTGCACTACACCCTTCCCCTTCTTATCAGTGTTTTATAATATTCTATTATAAAACAGTCATTTGAATGCCATGGACCCCAAAGAACTTCACACTAATGAGTTCCTCACACAGTTCATACGTTCGTCGTACATAAATGTGAAGTACCTACAGCTGTCGAATAATTGCATGCATCCTATGGCGAATTCGTTCTATAAATGACATAATTGCTATTGAAAAGGACAATCTAAAAATTTTAATTGAAACAGTCAACAAAGTTTTGTCGTGTGATGGAGTAGTTGAGTTTCTTCCTTTGAACTGTTGAAACTTTCAATTCAAAAGGGGTGCACAATTTGCTGGCTGATTGAGGTCGACGTAAATGCCATTTTGAATTTTTTTCCTCTTGTTTTTAATTATAGTCGTTTACAACTTTTACAAGGATCCGTCTCATGAAAATAATAATTCAAGTTCATAAAATAGTTTGTGAAAATTCCAAATTTCATCGATTTTCCGTTTTCTTCTCTTTTTCCCATTGGATTAGCTTTGAAGGCTTTTGCACACAAAAAAAAATCCGAAGCATCCGAACAGAATAAAATCAGACCTCCCGTTTCATCTTTTTAACAAGACGAATTTATGAAGTTAGTCCAAGGTCCATTTAAATGGAATTATTTATTGATGGTATTAAGGCCGTTACATTCAAAAAAGATATCCTCTAATGAATTTGCTAAGCAAATCTGCTCTGTCCTAATTTCAGATTCTATCTCAATTTGAACTTTGAAAAAAGATTTAACTTTTCGAATAAGATTCAGTGTCCGCATTCAAGTGGAAATATCTAAAAAGAAAGTTCTTGCGAAATTCCAAGGACAGGGCGAACGAAAACTCTTTCTCCGGTGCAGTGTTTTAGATAATTTCAATGTTCCAATTTCTTTCTATAAAAACTGAAAGGAATGGTTGCCTTACGATAATAAAAGTAGAACTTAAGCAATTGCAGAGGACCTCTTGAATAGTTCCGAATTTATAGTGAACAGAAAGCAACTGTCCACTCTTGATACCCAAAATACCGAAGGAAATAATCACCACTTGAGTCCTTGTAGAAATATTGAACAATGAAATCTCTTCGCATGGATTTAAAGTTCCCTGAGGCATAGAGTAAATCAAAACAAGGAAGCTGGTAAGGAAGGACGAGATCAGATTTTTCACTTTTGGTTAGTTGTGTCGTCCATGGAGGATGTAGACTATCGCCTAGAGTTATACTCTTCGGTTTGACTTGATTCTATTCTTTCGTCCTTGACTTCACTCCTCTTATTTCTACATCTCATGCCACATTTTTTCTTGTTCGTTTTCATCATATCTTTTACGTTTGTTTTGTTTATCTTGGTTAACTGAATTTCCACCTTCTTTCTCCCGCCTTCTCACACTCCTTCTAGATACCAAAAAAAAAGGAAGTGCATCGCGCGCTTCATCTACATAAGCTTTTGAATTGAATTTCGAGAATTAATTAAAATCGGTTTGTGATTCTTGAACTTCCGGTTTCAATCTGTTCATCGGATTCTTCTTATTTGCCTTCCATGCGTTCCAAATAAAAATTTTTTACTTCGCCCGCCTCACATTATCTCTAAAGATGAAATCTCCTCCTATAAAGGTATAAATGCATAAAGGTATAATTCAGAACACTATGCTTATAAATTAACTTCAATCAAATTTCAAATCTAAACGAAGTATCAACAAGTATCGGTATTTAAGAGTAGCATTGTATCAATACTTTGAGGACATACGTTTCATTTCGTTTAAATTGTTTCAGATGTTGCTCCTGAAGTACTGATCCCGTGGTTTTGGATACATCACAAGAATTTAAATATCGCTTTCACTTCAAGAAAAATAGCTTACTAGAGCAAAGTGGACCTAGAATATATAATTGAAACTAAATCATTCTCAAATCCTTCTTTTCTGCACATATTCTAAAATGGAAATTATTTTAAAGATAATAAAATTAACTAAAGTTTACTGAATTACAAAATGTGCGTGCAATAAAAGTAGCCTAAATTGCAATCTAATATGTTGTGCCTAGAAGAATCAAGTATATTTAGTTGTATATATATATATGATTTCTATTGAAAGTAGAAATTTCTCCTTCCCAACTTACTGACTGCTAAATTCCTCTGTTCGGAGCAAGGAAAATATTGATTTTGGCATAAACATCCAACCATCTACTTCACATTTCTTACTTATTATCATCATAAATCATAAATTCCTGTCCAAGGATACTTTTTATCATCGCTGCCAGGAGATGTGGTTTCATGTTACACTATATACCACGCCACCAAAAGAAAATCTATTTTTTCCGTCACCTTATCACAACGGAAAAAAAATATCTAATCGCCTTTCAAGTCATGCTAGAAACACCGTCGTATGTCACAACTATGAACCCAGCAAAAATGGCGTGTACTTCTGTTTTATATTACATTTTAACTTAAAGCAAGCAAAGCGTGTCCTAACGTTTAGCCCGATCCATTTACAAAGCTGTCAAGTACTTTCACCATATTTTTATAATATTTTGCTGTAAATTTCATGACTCTACATTTGAGGTAGAAGGTGCCGCCACGCCTATTTCAGGTCATTATGGAAAATACTTGCGGATGGATGAACATAATTTTCTTGATATGCACGAATGGAATTACGGTGGCATGTCACGTGCAGATTTCAATAAGTAAAATTCAGATACTCTGCGTTTTTCCTTCTTTATCCTGGAGCCAGAAGATATTCTCCAATTCGGTTAGGGCAGGTATACAAACATGCTACTGGCCGTATCCAGATTAGAAACAAACATACCCTATGAAGTTTGAGCTTTGATTCAATAATTCCCTTTTTACATTTTTACTGCTGACGGCATTTAGAGCATGTTCATGGATGAAGAGATACTTAAGCTCCAGTAAACTGGCAAATCCCCATGTCCGAGTACTTTCTACAATACGACGAATTCTGGTTTGAGTTTTGAACACGAAAATCCAAGTAGAGATCAAGGGGTAATCTCCTCAAGTTTTTTAAAGGGTGCACGAGTTTCATGTCTACGTTATCAAACGCAAGAGAAATCACAAAAAAAAACGTATTCCCCAAAATAAATTAAGTAGATACAATATTTTGGCAAGAGGTTCTTTCCAAATGCGTGTCTTATATAATTTCGTAGAACCATAGGTAGTTAATGTCAATACGTGAAAAATAATACCGAGACTGATTGATGAGGGCAAGTCTTTTAACCCTAACTCTAAGACATTTGGTAAAAAACTTCTTGCTTTCATGCCAAAGTGTGGATGTGCTACTGTGCCAAATACGACACAAGTTTTTGTATATTGCTTAAGGAAATACATTTCCCAATTTCATTTTAACAAAAATTATATTCAAATTTGGTTGCTTTTTAAAGTTTGGATTTTTAGTACATACCTACTTGAGGAAGCAGATGCCATTCAAATTTAGACTCGACAGAAGGTTACGCGTTAAGTCGAGTTCATGGACCCTTCTCTATGATGAAAGGTTCATATGCCAACCGAGGGTTGTTTTTAGAATGTTGGTGAGGTTGTGCTAAATCAACAACAATAATATTGATTTGGAAATTATAAATTTTCCTTCAATTTAGAGACCTCCACGTACCTTATTTTATATGTTGATAGCTCGGTCCATTTCGTATGCGTTTGTCAGCCATAAATCTAAAAAAAAATAAACTGGATGTGACTGGTCTACCAACACTGCCAACTTCCCATTTGGACATTTTGTCTTCCTCTTGAAAGTTTAATTGTTATAAAAAACCGCCATTACGCAACTATGCGTCGAATGAAATTGGTCCGGAGTCGATATAATTTTTTGTTTTCGAGATATTCGAGACAACAGAAAAATTCACGAACGTACGTACACACGCACATACGGACATCTCCCCAAAAACAATGGATTCGGCCTCTAAGGACCTCGAAACGTGGAAATATGTCGAAATTGCCAATTCGAAAAATCAGACCCATTACAATAACAATTCCAGATGGGAAGTTAAAAATACCAAAAAGGACTACTAAATTGAATAAACTAAATTTTAAAAAAGAAGCAATCAAATTTTCCATGAAAATGTCCTTATTCTCAATACAGACATAATGCGCTGTTTAAGATTCAAAATGTGCTCATCAAATTGTACTTTATTACGCCCTTTGTAGCACCCCGCATCCCATAATTAATTTCGATTGAATGAATTGGTTCCTTTAAATAGGTCTCGTAGGTATTCCGAAACCAATTCCGTTTCCGATGTACGAGTTCTGTTAAATTTCGAATAAAGGAACCATCCTGTCTACACAATATTTGTTGTGACAGGAATTTTGAATAAGTCTTTATATCTCCCAAAGTGAATAGAGAAGTGGAAGGAATTATTTGAATTTCCTACTTTTTCCGCGGGTTTTAAAGAGAATAGAAATGGTTATTCTAGCACATCTCATTTAATTATTTAATAGTATTCCATACAAAGTCCTTAAACAATTCGATTTGACCCGAATCCGGAGGTCATAAATCAGAAAATCATAAGTATCATCACGATTCTATCCTGTTTAATATTTCGGTTGCAGCAAGATTAAAAGTCAACACGCCATGGCTCGTGAACTAATTTTATCTGCACGAGGGCCATTTTAAAGTACTTTGCGAAACTGATTGAAATTGGCCAGTGCGGAATGAGTTCCTGAGCGAGCGGATACGTGTTAAAACCTGAAAACCATTAAATACAGAAAGAAATGTTTGCTTTTGGCTCCTCTTAGCCATTTCGTACGTGAACACATATGTGCCTAGAACTTTCAGCAAACAAAACTATCTAAAATCACGTTCAAAGGGGTGAGCAATTTGTTGAAATTGGTTCAGTTTGTGTGCAATGTGACCAGGCAAAACTGGCAAATAAAATGAATGCATCCAGGAAACTGTTGCTGAACGCTGTATAATGGAACCAAATTAGAGTTAAACTTAGCTGAACTCACTCATTCAGATGTAAAAGTACACCTTGCTAAAACCCCCCTCCGCCTTCCTCTGTGTTCACCTGCATTTATAAAGGACGAACTTTCAGATACCAAACCAAATGCAAGTGCAGATAAAATTGTTAAGTCTCATGAAAACTTGATTTATCTGCAACTAATCCCAGGTAAAGCTAAAACAGATGATGACATTCTAAACATTAGTAGCAAATTTGCCTAAAGTGCCATCGTGACGTGGAATTATAATTGGGAAGTGGGGATTTTTATGGACGTGAGTCTTAGAAACTGCACAATTTTGATAACTTTGTCAGACAAAATATATACGAGTATGTTCGCTTGAGACAGTGGATAAGTACATTAAAAATTCATATTCCAATTCATCCACACTCGACTAAATTGTTCCGAGCCTCTAAAAAATATTCGATTCAATTGGTCATTCTCGTGGCATTTTGTAGCGCACTACACCAGATCCCAGGGATTTTAGTGTGTTCTTGATTAAAATATCCCAGTAGGAAATCAAACAATTGATGAACACGGTAATGTAAAGCTTCATGGAGGAATAACACTGGTCCATAGAATCAATGACGTGGTAAAGCAAAGGGTAAGGTAACAGAGAACACAGACGAAAGGTAATGTAACGAGTATTTTAGCTACGACAGAACTTTGACTAGCTTATAATGGCACTATAGAATTTACGGCATCGAAAATCATTATCAAATTATGACAGGCTTCGAACTAGAGACTCCAGGAATATTTATCACAACAACATGATATGCATCACTTCCTCCAAAAACTGTTAACAAATTTTACAATAGGGATTCGTGCCCAGAATAAACAAATAAGTACTCCCAGTTTACTCGTATAATTATGCAAATAGGCTTACAGCCCGTATTAAGCCATACACATGTGAAAAATAAGCTTCATTTAATTTTCGTTCCCCTTTTTTGGAGGGAGGTATCCGGAACAAGTATCCGGATGCCCCTCCTCCTGAATATTGCAATCTTTAATGTATGAAGTACTGAAGTTTCCAAATGACTCCAAGCTTTATCTCCTGAACTCTTTAGCATTTTCCATCCTTATGGGTGAAATCCTGACAACAGACATAAGAACCCTTTTAATCTTTCACTTTTCATCCTATCAATTCAACCGGTAAAGATGTTTGCTTATATAAAAAGGGAACAACGCACCCAACCAAAGACGTACAGAGTCATCTGGATGAAGAAATTTATAGCCCTTGTGTCTTCAAGTGCGATTTACGGTGGCAAACTGCAAAAAAAAATTCGTACTTCAGAGCAAAATATCCTGAATTATGAGGACAATATTTCAAGCACAGCAAGACAGCATTATTATTCTCTTCAATATCGTCGTTTTCATAAAGGAGTTGTTTCTAACGACGATGCAGACGTAAAGGAGTAGCTAGTTATCCCCTGCAAAAGTGGGACTGATAGCATGAGATGTGAGTGAGTAATGATACCACAAATATTTCGTGTACAGGGATTCAACCCGATTATTTGGGTTGCTTCCTATATGTACCCACAACCGATAAGTATTCAACATTTGATATGATAATTATCCTGGCATCCGATAATTTAATTTAAATTAATTTCCAGCTTGATGTATGTATGTAAACAGTTTTCCGGATGGACAACTACTGACAATCAAATTTATATGCAAATTTCGAAATGTCGGCCCCCCGAGTGATTTAGGCTATTCAATAAAACAATAGAAGTGTTGCATTTGGACAATATATCCAGCTGCTGTCAGTCCAATCTTTAATTCCTCCTGGTAGTTTAATTGGAAATTCAATGAAATAACCTCATAAAACCCAATTGTTTCAGATTTAACCTACATTTTGTGCAGGTAAATGAATAAACTCTGTGAAATGGGACCTATATTAAAATATATTCTAGCATTGAATGCGATTAGTACTCCCCAAGCTAAAGTATGCATTGAAATGTGGAAGCGTTAATTAATATTATGGTATAGGATTGTACTTGAATATACCTACCTAGATTAAAATATATCATCCTGCAGACTGCAGTGCAATAGGAAAATCTGGGACAAAACCACAACGGGATGTAAAAATCTGTGAAGAAAACAGTCAAACTGAAGGAAATACCACAAAACTATTTTCGAATTTTAAAGAAAGAAAATATAATAAACCCCATTTTCAATACTATTGGAGAAAAAATTCGGAAACATTTTTACATTTTTGGTTCTACTTTTACACACCCTCAATACTTTTTAAATTTAGGATTTTGGTATAATTGATTGATTTTTTTATGATGTATAGAGCACAGCAAGAAGGGGAAGTTACCAAAATTATTCTAATCCCCAAGGAAATTTCTCTTTACAAAATTTACTATACAATATTTCATTAGCTTCCCAAGTACAATAAAGAATTGCCTCAACCACTTGTACTCGAATAAATACCATCCCCCTTATTGGGTTGCATCACAGTCAGTTTGTGTTTTTCAAAAGACCGAAATTAACAATGGAAATGTTTTTTAACAATGATATTATAAATTTCTCCTATATATATATATAACATCGTTCTCTTTATAGATTAATTGTTATATGCAATCCTCCTGGTCACCAAATTCAGGAAGCTCAGGTAGTTGCACACAATGAGCTATACCGTTCTGTAGGATGCTCTAGAATCCCCATCCTTTTGAGGTGATATACAAAGCTATCGTGCCCAATAGTTAAAGAAGCCAACCATCTGAATGTACCTCACTGTTTTCTTAGCCTGCCGAAATGTTGTCATATTTTACCACCAAATTTTGTTTTTCTTTTATGACCCATTGCTCTAATAAAGCTTCCTGGAAAGTGTGCCTTCATTAAAATCTTATTCGGTTTTAGGGGCGTTCCTTACCTTTTCTTTGAAATTTTTTTCCAACGCCAAAACTTTTGCAAAAAAAACTGAGCGAGCAAAAAACGGAATACAAAGTCCAGAACCAAAATTTAATAGCCATATACCGCACGATTCAACACTTCAAACAGCTCATCAAAGGATGGAAGCTGGTCAATCACACCTACAACAAACCGTTGGTGTACGCATTTTCAAAAAAATCTAATCACCCTTACGACCTACGCATCCTCTACGTCGCCAGAGAGGATAATATAGTAGCAGAGACCTTGTGTCGAGTACAAACGAAGCTCAAAAAGATGATGAGGGACCAAATCTCCTAAGAGTTCATCATTACCATTTCGAGGCTCAGGTGTTGACGACACCAAAATTGTAATTTTCTGCGAAATCTCTCCGAAAACGAAATAAAATTAATTCAAGAAATAGTCAACAATTTTTACTGGCTACAAATTTCTGTGTCTAAACTTGAAAATTTTCTCCGGAGCTGCAACGTTAAAACTGCTTTACTTGAAAATGTTTCAGGATTTTTTTCGCAAGTCAAACATCATAAGGAACACAAGGACATCTTTCAAAATTTAGTAGGTAACATCTTTTCCGGGTGTATGCCTTTAACTCATTAAGTTTAATTGAAATAAAAGATAAATTAGGAGCTTCGTTAACTCCTCTGATTACCTAAGCCAGGGATATTCTTATCATTCTGTTCTTCAAAAGTATTAAGAGGCCAGTCATAGCATCTCATCAACAAATATCTTTTAATATTCA
>QYTT01084377.1:0-14556 GCA_006980735.1 Dasypogon diadema
AAAATATCCTTGTGAATATTCTTAGATGTACTCAAGCATGTTTTTGGATCAAACAACCACAGAAGTCGACAAATAGAAGATAGAAAGAAAAAATTAATAAACAATAACCCTAATATAATAATAATAAAATAGAATCATAGTAGAAAGAGAATAAGAAATGGACTCAAAGGTTCAGCGAAAGTATCATGCAGTTCCATTCAGAAAGGAATTTCACTGTTTTTCTAAATCGTATCTCAAGAACGGGGTGGTGAAGGTAATTCAATGGTCAGGTATTATATGTAGCAATACATCTAGGAGGAATCCCACCGAAGATATAGTCGCAATAATCTCTATTAAGGTAGCGACATTACATGCCTACACAACGTTTAACAAAGAGCGCTATATCTCCACATATAGATTTTGGTTTACAGGGTTCTAGCGGACTTCAACGTGTCCAGAGCTACTAGACCTCATGATATCCCTCGCCTGTGCTTCTCAAGTGTTGCGCCTATTTCTTAGTTAAATCTCTGGAGAAAATGTTTTTTAGATTATTAGTTTTTCTCCCATGTTCAACGAACTAAAAAAACGAAAAAGGAAATAAGGAAAGTATTCAGAAAATTTGAAGGTAAACAAAAACAATTTTTATACCAAAAAGTATTACGTAGGCTCAGTTCTATTTAAAATCTAGAAATGTTTCATAATTTCTGTCTTAGACAACATTTTGGGCTATTTCACGTATTCTTGTAGTACTTTAAAATAATCTTCTCTGGGTAATGTGGAGTATTTGTAAAAGATTGTTACGACAAACTTTATGCAAAAAACACAAGATAAACTTTACAATTTCTACAAAGTTTTCCCTCGTTACCTCTTCCGCTTTTTCATGTTTTGAAGTTAGTATAACTAGAGCAAATTTAAAATATGAGAGAATGTGAGCACTTTTTTATAATCTTCTTAGAAAGTTGAAGATGTGACTCGTTTTCAAACCTGAGGTACAAGTTCGTAGAGATACTTTTTATCATAATATAATAATATTTGCAAAAGATTTACAACTTAAATGCAGTTAGATCCAAGCACCCTATTAAAGTATACACCATAAAATTTTATTAAGAAAATTGTGATTCAATTTCAAAGAATCAGAGCCACAGTCACAGACACAGACAAATTTACATTAAAGATGAACAATTGAGACAAGACGCTGTTGCACGTCATGAACAAGTCCTATTTAAAGTAACTTCAGACTCTATTATAAGCGTTTCTATAGAAGAAAATAACCCATTATATCAATAAGAAGTCACGAAAATCTTTGAACAGAGGCTATTTTCTCCACGTGAATTTATACCGAACGTACACGACAGCAAACTGGAAAAAAGTGCTTTTTTTTAACAAAAAACGTAAGAAGGCTAGGAAAGGTAAGGACTTCTTGCGCACGCTATATTTAATGAAAATTGTGGATGATAAGGAACGAGAAATTACATCAGCATGGAAAAAATAATCGTTAACTTGTCGTACCACTTCTGAATTTTGAGCCTACTAATAGGCTCCGTACAGTTCAGTTAAAATAAATCGTTTATGGTGTTCTTAAGCAGTCAAAGGATATCTGTTTTTCGTGATTTAGATTTAACTTTCCGAAGAGTACTTATTAAATATAATAATAATTTTAGTCGTATGGATACGTTTAATAGTGATCGAAAACGACGTAGCATTATTACAGTGGAACTTATTCAGTTCATTATACAACATAGAGCTCGACAGCAGAGATTACGGTGAAGAGTTTTTTTTTCTCAAAGCACTCTTTTTGGCATGCTAATGTTTGTTTTGTTGTTTGTATGGGTTTTTTTTATCGTCAATGTGATAATTTTAATAAGTGCAAGAAATCTTAGTGCAGTACCTCCTTTCTGTAGCTTCCTGTGAAAATTGTGAGGGTTCTATAAAAATACCAACAACTATAAATGATTTTGAACTTTTTACATAATAATATCTAATAATAGTCATGATAATGAGATGGTCAATTCAATTTATAAATACTGGAAAAGTGTTGTAAATAAACTGAGCCAGATTGGTTTCTACTTTAAACAAATCAAAATAATTTTTCCAAGACAAAAATTGAAAATGTATAACGAATCAACTTGGAGCATGTGTTGTACGTGGTGAGAAAATTTTGAAAATTGTTTCAAAATATATAATAAGTAAAATTAAAAAAGATAATAATAATAACAAAAAATTAGTGTATTTTCACATTGTTAACACATTGAGCCCGTTGTCATGTGAACCTCTACGTTTTAGTTATTGGTTTTAGCGTCGTCTATTTATCAATACAAACGTTTTTACTTACTAACTATCAAATCTTAGACCCACAAACATATAGAAAGGTTTCTCTGTTAGAGAATAACTTACTGTCTAAAAAAAAATTATCCAAATGGGGACTTCAGTTCCAAATTGAAAACATTTTAGATAAAAAAAAACTAAAAACCTGAATATTTGGAATACAGGAAAGTAATATCGGTTTATCATCAGAAAAAAAAACAATTTATAACATTTTTTTTTAATCTATGACATAATCATCTAACAGTTGTCAGTTTCCAATTTTACGTGATAAAAAAAGATGGATCGGACTTTTTGTTGGTAGGATCCAAAAGCAAGAACTGAAGGAACGAAGGAACGAAGTACGAAGCCCCCACACACTGGTTTTTTGCTCGACACTTGAATGCCTTGGGTAAAATTTCAAGACTATCTAGAAATCCTTCGTTTCAGACTTAACCGACAGATTTCGTCCACACACTTTAGATTTACCCGATCGTTTTTGGAACAGGATTTTATATATTTCGTTTGAGATGAAGTTTTTATATTTTTATAATTGACTCTGATGTACATTGACAATGTACACCACATTGCACCCCTCCCCTTCCCCGGAAGTTGTATCTTTTGTAGTACTTTGCGTTGCCAGTCAGTTTTTGTCCACAGTTATCTGAAATTCAAAAATCAAAAAGTATATGTTAAAAAAATATATTAAATTTTGCAGTTTGTATCGGGTCGGATTTTAAAATTCGTTTTTGTAACAAAATGTCAGCATGTTAAAATCAACATATCTATTTCCATCTTCATTTTATTTATTTACTAAAATTTAGAAAAAAATCAAATTTTTAAAATGAATCTTCAATCATGCAATACAAACTGGAGAAATTTATAAACTTTTAGCGTATTTTGTAATTCGTTTGAGGCATTTTTTCAATTTATGGCTGATACCGATTTTGAAAACATGGTTTCGAGAAAATCGCGTTAAAAGTTTAGGAATGAATTTACTTTACTATAAAAATGAAATTTCTTATTTTTGGGGAAAGCTCTTGCATGGAAAGAAGTTCTCCTGCTTTATTTTGTCCAGACGACAACGAGTTCTAGTCTACCTACAGTCCCGGTAGACAGGAAACTAGTTTTCAAAAGGGTCTACCGCTTTACGAAAGGCTACTGCACACTTATGCACCATCCTGTATCAACTACCATGATTTCTGCACTACCTCGGGTTTTACGGCATTCGGACATAATTTTTGAATACATTAAAGGAGGAACCTATTTCTCAGGATTGAAAAAGGAGTTTTTTGCATAAATCGATTGTAATTATTTTCAAAAATATATTTCCGAAATTTTAAAGTGAAATATAAAGTCCTTAGGTAGGTACAGAGCACATAATTATGCCAAGAATACGGTCGGGAGAAGGTCATCTGCAGATCCCTTAACCCTTCAGGTTTTCCCTTCTCTTCATCAGTTTACAAGGTACTTTGCTATATAAATAGGGGTCAGAAGTTGTAAATTGTCTGTTCTACGAATGTGTTTAGTCTCCATGTGATTACCGTCCGAGCATTGTAAGTACGTAATAATTTTTCACACATTTTCACCAAAAATTTTAAATACATTCCTCTCGAAATCTGATTTTTAGATTTTCTCTAAATTTGTGTACAAAACAGAAGCATTCAAAAAATACCGACAAACAAAAATTGATCTCTTTTATCCGGAAAAAGTAGTATGCAAAATCGGAAATAGCACTTTTTGAGAAGGTGTTAGGACAAAGACCGTATTTTGAACGCAGACCAATGTTCATCCACCCGAGAAAAACTATGAACAGGAAAAGGTAGCGTCAGTGATCCAATCCATTCGGGCTCTGTAGGATACGCTTCCAGCCCCTTTCGCCTGATATTTACATTTTTTCGTTAGGACTATTCCATCTCGTATGTCTTTTTACCGCGAGTGACGTACAGTGACACAGGAAGTACATCACCTTTTTACCCCCTCACCGCATCCCCTTCAGACGGCATCATTAAAGCGATCAATTTTATGTTAGTATGCTTTCAAGAAGTTATGCCCCTTAAAATGGAGATAGGGTTCTTAAAAGTTAAATATCTAGAGGTGAACAATTTTAAAATTGTGCTAGCAATCAGGTCGCCCCAATCTAAGGTTTTAGTGTTGCGTCCCACAATAGATAACATTGCTTGTTCGCCAAATGTTTCATAAGGCTTTGACACAATTTTCAACCCCTGAAAATACAAATGAGTGAAAATCATTAACAAAATCGGAACTTGAAATATTTTAATTTGATTGATTCGAAAATAATATTTCCTAGGTAACACTAAGCTTCAATAAAAATAAAATAAATTCAAGATGTCTCTTTTCTTTTTTGAAAATGGCTGTATTAAAAAAAGAGGAACTGAGAAATGTTCTTACGTACAGAAATGCTTGGAACTTAGATAACAAGATTTTTACTCCACCTGATTTGAGAGAAATATTACAAGAATTTAGTTAAGGGATACGATGACAGGTAATTTTGCAAGAGAACTAAGGAGACAACTTCAGATTGATGTCATTACTTTCCACGAGCATTATCCTTCAAAACTAGAGTAGCAAATGAGATGTTTTTATACTGCTTAAAAGATACATCTTTGCAAAAGGTGCACACGAAGGAATTGCTCTGCAAAATCCTCTCTACTTTTCGACGTGTGCTTTTATATAAAGTAAATGATACTTTTATAAATCAGTTCATTTTTTAAGAGTAATTTACAGAAATTATAATAAAGTTTTATCTTAAAAAGAAAATAAGAAAATTTGCAATAAAACTTCTATTTATTTTATTAAATCAGACGATTCAGAAGCTTATAGAATTATTTGATCATCTATGAGTGAAGATACTTAGGATTTATTAGCATGTCTTCAACTTTGTACACCCGCTTGCTGAGGTCACGTAAGAAATTGAAAAGTTTAAATAAAGTATCTCAAAGATACCCTCAACTAAGAACAATGCACTTAATGCTGTATACTGTATTTTCTGTAAATATCTGCGTAACTCTTCTGTAAGCGAATTGTTCCGAAAATATCCATCGAATTACGTGAAGTGAAATACATTCAATTGCAGTAAAGTGAAAATGGAAAAAAACATTTACTTTACGAGCAATCTTTTGTCATTTTGCAAAGTCTTAAATAAGCTCTGTTTCAGAGAAGAAGTTATACATGGTTTGCGTGTTCAGAAATGTACACGCGATTTCTTTCTTTCTTTTAGCGATTTTTAAAAGTAGTACAAAGTGGTAAAAGAAGAACTTTTCGACACGAGCACAAACGGTTATTCATGTAATTTAAACTTTTCAACACTGGTCGTGTATTTGAATTTAACTTTGTAAAATGGACTAATTTTTATGCAGACATTTAGCAAAAGGGGAAAAAAGTTTGTTAAAAGCAATTACCATAATGGCAATATCATAAAGTGGATGAAACGTGCTCAGAAAATATTTTGGGAAATGTAGTAAATATATCTTTCTTAATTATAATTTTTATTCTATTAGGAAAGTATCGTTGCGACGGTGTAAAGGAAAGTGGTATATATATAAAGCGTTTTCTAACTAACAATATAGTAATCCCATAATTTTGCGAAAGCTTTCAAAATCTCTCCAAAGAATATTTTATTAACCAGGCGGTTAAAAAATCGTTAAGTCGTTTTGTGTAGAAACATTTTTGAGAAAACTCCATGTAAAAAGGTTTTTGCAGCGAGAGAGCTTTTTATTATAACACACACCGTGTGTTTTTCGTTTCGAATGCACTCATTAAGAGATTGCATAGTGTGCTGTTGTTCTTGCATTTTAAAGAAACCTTTGATATCCTGGATTATGACATAGTATTGAACTCCATGAATGATCTGGGTATTAATGATAAAATGCAGGCCTGGATGAGAAGTTATCTGAAAAATTGAAAAATTCTGATAAAATGGGCAATTGTGAAGGTGACCCGAGAGAGCTAAAATACGGTGTTCCTCAGGGATCAATCCTTGGTCCAATTATCTTCATACTTCATGTCAATTCGACACTAACATTGCCTAAGAAAGCTAAATTATAATATATAAATTCGCAGATGATACCATTATAGTTATAAAACATAGAAATTTAGAGGAGCCTCTGAAAATCATATAGAGTTGGCCATTACCGCCAAGAAAACCATTCGGAAAACAGCCCCTGAACGTATATAGACCATTATTAGGTCCATTATTCATACAACCGTAAAGAAGGGAATAAAATCCAGAAGTGAAATCAAATGTTTTTAACGGTCCAGTCATCCAGTTGATTTTATGAACCCCATTCGCCCGCATGATTGAATCAACCCCCTTTCGCCCGCATGATTGAATCTGTAAATAATCATAGTAGTCTGACAATCCGAATAGCAATTACAAATTCTTGGCAAGCAGATAGAGCGAACTGATAGTGATGGCATTTTTGACTTGTTCACAAGTATAGAGGCATCTAGAGGAATATAAAAAGGGTGAACCCACTATGGGTAGATTTCAGATTTTCAATCGATCGAGAAATTGACACTACAACTGGGCGGCTAGGGGTTGCTGACGTTCTGCTTTCCACTTACCGGAATTTTGTCTGCCATGGATAGTTTCTTTTAGGATTATGCTTTAATTATCATAGAAATCTAATATATATGCACACATTTCTGAGCTGTTCATCCTCGTACTTTTTACTGCTTTGGAAACGGTGGTGATAGCGCTGCAAAAGATGAGGCAGTCGCAAAATGAATGACCTTTCAATTCGTATCCATTAATTCATTAGAAACGAAAAGTTACTCCGATTTTTTGTTCAGAAAGGTTATTTTCAATATTGACATTTTTATTTAAATATATAATTTTCATGGAGTACCAGTCATGCGAATGACGTTGTTTTTTTTATAGACAATTCCAAAATTTTCAACTCTTTAACAATTCTGACAACTTTTGGAAATGGCCTTCCGTTCCTATGTAGTTTGAAATTTGTCAAGATCAAACATTCATTTTTCTCCAATGAATAATAAATGCACACTTTACATAATTTCATCCATCAAAGTTTGTGACAACATACCAAAAGTGTTGTCTTAGCCTATGTCAAGAGTGTCAATGACCACACAATTCATCCCAGCAAAAAGCAAAAGGGAACATTTTCATCAGCATATAAATTTGCTACATAAACCACAACAAAATCATACAAAAACAGTCAGAAATTCCCATTCACAGTTTCCTTTCATGAATATTCGATTGACCTTGCCTCCTCCATTGAAAGAATTCTATGAAATCTTTCGCATAAATATGTCTGCCTGCAATTTAATTTATTTTATTATTAATTAAACATTGGCACGAGGTACTCCATTCAAGTTTACCACAACCAAGAATTTCCAATATTATCCTTATGCTTTGCATGCCAGAATGATGTTAGCACAGAGCATGATGGTTACGTGCTCAGTGGTAGTAGTAAAGTTTTGGATTTGTAAGGCTGATTATGTATGTATATGTATAATGAAAACCGTTTTCACTTTTCAATAAAAGCAGCAGATAAATGACATGTCCCTGATGTCATATCAATATCAAGACATGGAAGGAAGGATTCCTCTTCAATTGATGGGAATTAAGAGCAAAATCGATACGTTACAGACTTTTAACTTCTGTCGTTAGAAATTGGATTTTCTTGTACAGAACGAAGTACAGATAAAAATGGTGGAGCTATTCCAATATTTTAGATAGACGAGATTTGCTAATTACAGAAAGAATAGAAGTATAGGCACTTGACAGATCTCATTTCGCAAATAGTACTACAAGTAGATTTCCAC
The DNA here is from genome assembly GCA_006980735.1 of Dasypogon diadema. Classification (NCBI taxonomy): domain Eukaryota; kingdom Metazoa; phylum Arthropoda; class Insecta; order Diptera; family Asilidae; genus Dasypogon; species Dasypogon diadema. The sequence goes on from QYTT01084377.1 coordinate 8,092, forward strand.
GAATATCAATTTATTTTAATAGAAGAGACGAAGGTAATTATTATTCCGTATAATTCGGTAATGGAATCAATGAATATCGTAGTCAAAAATTCTCCGGAAACACGTAACAATTTCTCCAAATTGTATCCTCTAAATACTTTCTACATTCTCCAGCAAGAAGATAATAAATATTGGGAAAAAATAATGGACCCAGATATAACCTCTTTGTAAACTCACAATTTTCAAAAAGAGAACTGAATTTATATCGTCTCTACGTATTGACACATCCCTCGTAACCTGTCTGTTCAGTAACATCTATAAGTTTGCAAGGATCTTGAATACAATGAGCATCTTTTTGCCATTTATAAATCCTCCCAGTTCGAACAGTGGAGTTTCTGGACGTCAGCCTTTTTTATCATATGATCAGAAGGACAATATTTTGCCACAGAAAACATAATGTCTGCGTGAACGATTGATCCCCAAAATGTACCATAAAGTCTCCGCAATTTCAATTTGGGATGAGTTCCGAAAATAAATCTGTACAATAAGATTCAAGATCCTTAGATGTTGGACTATGAAGCAGGAACTCTCTATTGAGGATAACTTTCAGCTTCTCGTTGCTTATTTTGTTATTAAATTAAAAGGAGGAGACTCTTAATGGGATCAGATTTCGGTCACCACTCTCTGGTTTTTAGTCTCTAAATCTTTTGTACAGATTTCTTCAATTTTCGCGATGTTCCTGTCCTACGCTGTTATAACTGCATACATATAAGTTTACGACATTCGTCGTTGCGTATTAATAAAAGCCTCAAAAACCTTAGACACATTTCAAGTAATTGCTATTGGTCTGTAGTTAGAAGGATCGCAAGCCTCTCCTTTTTTTTGGAATTTGCTGAACGTGGGAAGTTTTCCAAGATGACAGAAAAATATTTTTTGAATAGAATAAGTAAAACATTTTCCTTAGAGGTTTAGCCAAGAAAGAAGCGTAGCACTTTAGAAGCAGGAGCAAAATACCATCAGGCCCGATGGCTTTGGATGCATCGAGGTTCACAAGTACTTTATAAACCTCGTTGGACGGGGAAGATATTGATGGTGGAATTAATGTGTTAGGCAGAAGATGCAAATTTACGGCGAAATTGGCAGCTACTACAGTCGGCTTCTCGAATGAGTCTGTGTACACATTCCGATTATGAATGAGGCGTGGTATAGAGGAAAAGTGACAGACTTCACAAGCGGTTTTCTACCTTTAGAGCATTTAAACACCCTTCTTCTATTGTTCTGGTCGTATTGGAACTAGGTCTGAATTCGTTTTATTCCTAATGAGCTTTTCTTAAAATAGGTACCTACTACATTTGTAGCAATTCAAAGACTTAAACCATGATTAATGTAGGAAAAAATTGAATTATGGCGACTTGGCTGCATTTTAATTTGAAATTTTGTAAATCCTGAACTTTTTTTATCCTAGCAATTGATCTCCAAGTGATCTTTTTTTGTATTCGAGATATTTATGAAATAGGATTTCAAATTTCCAAATGAAACTTACAAATTTTATCCTCGCATACGTGATTTTTTCTTTTAAAACCACTTTGAGAAGACTGAATTACGGAATTGCTTAATTTTTTATAAAATAAATTTTGATTTTTCGAGGTAATCGAATTACATCTGTAACATTGATACCTTCATTGTAAGTAGATAACGTTTGAATGTTTGTTTGTAATCTATTGGTATGACTCTGCGTGATTTTCACTATCAAATAAATAACAAGCATCCGCTCTTATTTTCTATTTTGTGTAGTTTCATTACTTTGAAATATTTATATCACCTTTAACTAAGCATGATTTTTTGTAAATATTTTCCCTTCATGTAGACCTTTTGAATAACTTCAACACTCTTCTCCACTAAACAGTTTTTCGTTGATATACTAACACTTTTGTTTTTTGAATAATTTAAATTTATTTTTGATAGTATAAACATATGCCACTAATGAAAATAAATATCTAACTGGTTCTTCTTCTTTTTTCTCCTCATTCTACCAATTATCCAAATAAAAACCACCAAAATATCCTACCATTGACCTGAAATCCAATAATATAGGAGACTCGCAGATGAAGATGATGAACTCTCAGAAGTACAACCAGATGCTGTACCACCAGAAGTACGTGAGTGGCTGGCTTCCACTTTTACACGACAACTTGGTACAACACGAAAGAAGAGTGATGAAAAACCGAAATTTCGTTCTGTGGCCCATGCAATTCGTGCTGGTATATTCGTTGATCGAATATATAGGAGAGTATCCAGTTCAGCACTTATGCAATTTCCACCAGAAGTAGTAAAAGTTTTAAAGGTGAGTTGTAAATAGTTAAATATTTCTTAATATTGATATCTAGTAAATTTACAACCTAGCATCACATAATATAAACACACATCACGTATAGTTCCTCGATTGAATATCCCACAATTCAGTCCGACATATATAGCTTAAATAATAAATATGCTAGAGCCGAGCCCTGTGGTAGTCCATTACTCTATTTTCTGGGCCCACCTACTGGACAGCACTGTACTTATGAAGCTACTGGGATGTTGCACAGTAAAAATTTCATGCCTTAAATTGTGGCTTACTTGCAACATTTATTAGGTTAAAATTACCACTGTCATCTTCGCTAAAATTTCCCTCTTCCTAAGCTGTTCTAAGTGAATGATAGAGTTGTCTACTTAAAATGAAATGAATTTCTTTAATTATTAAAAAACTCACCTTCAAGGCACATTGATATACTTCACTTCTATAAAATTAGTTCTTTTTTAAAATCTGAATACATGATAATGAAACATTTAGCATCCTCTCATAGAAATATCTTTTTTTTCCTACAGACTCTCGACGAATGGTCATTCGACGTATTTGCTCTGGCTGAGGCAGCTAATGGTCAACCAGTAAAATACTTAGGATACGATTTGCTCAATCGCTACGGCATGATACATAAATTTAAAGTAGCTCCCGTCACACTAGAGACATTTTTAAATAAAATAGAAGAAGGATATTGTCGCTTTAGGAATCCATATCACAATAATTTACATGCAGCCGATGTAGCCCAAACAGTGCACCACGTATTGTGCCAAACGGGTCTGATGAATTGGATGTCGGATCTAGAGATTTTCGCAACACTCCTGGCTGCCATTATACATGATTATGAACACACGGGAACAACAAATAATTTCCATGTAATGTCCGGTTCAGAAACTGCCATGCTTTATAATGACCGAGCCGTATTGGAGAATCATCACATAAGTGCAGCATTTCGTGTTCTGAAAGAGGATGAATGTAATGTTCTAACGAACCTTTCAAGGGAGGAGTATAGAGAACTTCGTACGCTTATAATTGATATGGTGCTAGCAACAGATATGTCATATCATTTTCAACAACTGAAAAATATGCGAAACTTATTGACTTTGGCTGAGCCAAGTGTAGACAAATCGAAAGCTCTTTCATTAGTTCTGCACTGTTGTGATATATCTCATCCAGCCAAAAAATGGTCTCTACATCATCGCTGGACTATGCTTCTGTTAGAGGAATTCTTCCGACAAGGTGATCTGGAGCGTGAACTAGGTCTACCATTTAGCCCGTTGTGTGATAGAAATAATACACTTGTAGCTGAATCCCAAATTGGTTTTATAGAATTTATCGTGGAGCCAAGTATGACTGTTTGTTCGGATATGTTAGAATATATTTTGGCGCCTATAGCTTCTATATCATGTAAAAATTCAACAACCGAAGGGGGGACAACAACCAGTTCGAGTACGTTAACCAATAAAACTTGTGAAGCAATAAGTGAAGGTGTTGAGATGACGAAAAATGGTTCATCAGGGGATGATAGTAAACAAAAGTTTAGGATACGAAAACCTTGGGTTACATGCTTAACGGAGAATAAGAAAATCTGGAAGGAACAGGCTGTGAAAGGTGAGTATAAAATATTTTCTATATTTATATATAAGATCCAAACTGAGAATATTTTCATAGTTGTGTTATGGTACCTTGCAGTCAGTCAGCAAATGGGGTCGAAATTTTTATCTTGAATTTTCTAAATAATACATTCAAAAAGAACTTACTACCAAATTTGCTTGGATGCTAGCAACATACCTAAAACCTGTATAGCAAGACCCTTTACGAATGAGTGTACATGACCTTCAGACTCCAGCGAGGCTTTTTAAAAATTCATCTGCGAAGCACCCGACTTTAACTTCGTGAAAATTGGTGTTTGCGGTGAAACCAACGTCAATCATCGAGGGGGCTGAGGTGCTCGTTTGTGGATTTTCTTCTCTGTAGGCGTGGGTTCGAATCCTGCAAAGAGGTCCTTAAAACTACTCCAGAAATTTTATACCTTCATCTTCTTCCCTTTTTAACTAGGTTTTTGTTTTTGGTTTTTCGTTTTGTCTTATTCTTATTCTTCAGATAAATTTGTCTGTTTCCAGATGGGTTCAGTACCCATTTCCCATTTTTTATTTTTAAATATAATTTTATTCGACGTAAACATGTATTTAATTGATAAAATTCCTCCCACTCGAACAGCTAAAAGTTATATTTTGATATATATTTCTTTCATGAACCTGCTATGATCCAAAGACATCAACCGACAGCTACAAATCTGACCATTATTAATTACATCGTAAGTAAGTAAGAAATCTATCATCAAAGATGCCATTTATAAACTGAAATTGTTTAAATGGATCCTTAGGTTTCGGGTGAGTTGCTTCAGAACGATATAGACATTAGTTTTATACCCTTTTGGTGAAATATGGTGTCATCATGTCTGTTTTACACCCACTTTCTTGGCACCTTAATCAACTGAAATGATTAATCTTCTTTCATTCAGGAAAGAAGTCTTATTAGGACTTGTATTTTGTGGTGATACTACTCTTTTGTAATGGTGTAATATTTTGTAATATCTGTCAGACATAAGATTTTTATATGAATCCATCTAGAGGTAACAAATTGCTTTCTCAAGTTTTGGATAATTAGAAATGTGCCCTTTATTGTGCCCAGTATTATCTGTCGGATTACAAGCAAAAAATAATCTTTTATTTATAAATAACGAAGGACTCATTGAAAAAATAATTCCTTCTTAAAAACTTTACTTAAACACTTTGCTTAGCTCACACAAATTATATAATACACATTTAAATAAAAGGGTTGGCACGTTTTTAATATAATTGACCAATGAATCCATGAGTTCTTCTAAGGCTAGACAAGCAAAAACCTGTAAAACAGGGCGGTCCTGTCTATTAACAGGCAGGAATAGTGTCTTTAGAGCAGGTGAGTTAAGTCAATAAAATGGTAACAGTTACATCACCTGTCGATTAACCACCTGTCGTAGATCCCACAATGGCGTACCGAGAAATGAGGCAACCAACGAGGTTGTGAGAGCTCAAGTATGAGTAGATCACCAGCGGATAGATCCATAGGCAGACCTCTTAAATCGATAAAGAGAGAGTTCGATCCAGAAGCTATTAAAGGAGCAAACGATAGATGGATAGATTAGACTAACTTCGTCCCAAGAGAATGACTTCGCTGCTTAGAGAGAGGCACACAGACGTGCGTAACATTACGGTTATCGTAACAAGACATTGTTTCTTTGCTCTTTGATAGGCATGCGGAGTGTATAGGTCTCTTCTCTGTCTTTTAATTCATTTAAGAACCCTTTGAGGTTCCATGCTATGTGGTATCGCAATGGACCATTTTCTCGGTCTAAATGTAGCTGACCCTGTAGTTTCTAAGTAGCCACAACTCTAATCTATATTTTTCCCGCTCCTGGGGAAGGTCATCATGAGCAGCTTCACCAACATGCCTAAGGTGCTTGCACAACAGAGCATGGATGATCGCTAGTAGATCTTTGATCCGTGCAATTGTTGCTGTATTTCCAGCAAAAACAATAACAATAACGTGATCAATCCAACTACCAGCGATCATCCATGCTCCGTTGTGCAACCATCATCAACTGAAGAGAAAATCTGTGAGGTCGTCCACACAAAAAAAATTCGGTCTTCTTTGAATTGAAAATAAACTTGTTTGTGTTGAAATTTAGGATTCATCTGATTTGAAATTCTGGACTTCTTCGAGTTGAAATTAGACTATTTGACTTTAAAAACGACGTTTTTGATTTGATATGTGACTAGTCTGCATTTGATGAACAATCTTACCTATATTTCTAAAACATAGTCAAATCCGAAGGCTAATGGAACGGCGTATTAAATAGCTAAATTATTTGACAGATCTTTACATGGAAGTACAGAAAATTTTAATTTTTTAGCAAATCCCCTTTGATCTTAACACCAGAAACATAAAACTTTATATCTGAAAATTATTGGCTGAAACTTTGCTCATCTTTGATGTGAGCAGCACAAACATGAAACTTTTCACCTTTGAAATTTTCAAACCCTTTAAAAGGAAGATCATAGGCGGCTACATTTTATTGAATCATTAGTAAATTGCTTTGA
>QYTT01084378.1:8197-31475 GCA_006980735.1 Dasypogon diadema
ATAGGCACTATAGTAAGGATAAAAATGCTTCACTTTTCCAGTTTCTTGCTAAGTCCATTTCGTTACGTGTGAAAAAAATTATTCATTTTATGCTACTTTAAACACGAAGTTGAAAATTTAACGCAAGTTTAAAAATTAATTCTTCGGTGCAAGTAAAGAAAATGCTTTCGTGTACGGGGTTAATTGTACTCTCATTTTCGTTGGATGTGAACCTACCTTGAGGTTTATGAGTTTCAGTTTACACGGAAAATTGAATTGCTTTTTATGTATATGGTATGCAATTTTATGCGTTCTATGCTAGTTAAACCAACAGAAGGAACCAATGGATTCGAAATTGGAAATGTAATCTTTTGACTGCTGCTGTATATAAATTTCCGGCCTCTTTTTCGCTTGTTGCACTGAAAACTGAATTGTTGCACCAGACCATGGAAATTTGCATTTAAGTATAAAGAAATGAAATATAAAGAAAATGCAAATCTTACGTATAAACTCACATCGAGTAGTAATAATGCAGTTGTGATTTCTAGTTCTTTTCTATTGGTAGCACTGTGTTACCTGAACCAAGAAGAAGACTTTGAACTTGAGAAAGAAATTTTTATAGTTGTGTTATAGCCTCACTTAAAAAAGATTTACCAACACTGAATTTAATATTTGCCTGAAGATTGCTTATAATAAATTGTCAATTACAATTTTTTAAATTTTCATTTACAGAACATACTTCTGCACCATAACTCTTCTAATTATGTAATGCCTGTCTTTAATAAATCATCTTTGCTAGTTCTGCTACGATTTCATGAATGAATTACAAAATTCTGAACCGAAAAAAAGCAACGTGAAGGTTGAGAAAAATCCTCATTCTCTCTTTCATAAATTCTTCATAAATCTCTTAAGAAATCTGATTTCTCCAAATCCATTTGACGCCTGTCTAGAATAAATTACGCCGCTAAAGTACAATAACTCCTGGCTAATATGACTCACTGACGGGAAGTCGACGATTTGTTTACAAAAAAAAAACAAGGCATTTCATCACGGACAAACCGAAAAAATCACGTGAATTGGTCCCCGGGACGACAAAAATCGAAAGTTCATTCAAATTTAGTTCAATAATGGACTTTGTCAATAGTGAAAATTCCACATGGCCCGCCTAGAATGGCATCCAGTAAAATATTTACTTATGCAAGTCAAAACGCAAATAATTTCGCTAAAATTCAAAAATAAATAAAAAACAATTGACGGCAACGGCAAAAAGAATAAAAATTGTGAACTGACTGAAACTGATAGAGGAAGGTAAGGTGGTGGGCTTAACAATTGGGTTGGGTGTGTTTGAAATTTGTGCAACACAAGAGACGAATATGTGTTCCCGGGACCCGGACTTTGGCATGCACATTTGTGTGGATTCTCTTGCGGCCAGTCCAAAAATGAATAAAACAAAATTACGTCGGCTTCAAAAGAGGTGAATGTCTGCGGTTTTAGTTGCAACGAGAAACGAACAAAACGATAATGAGGCAAACATTGACTGGGGTATGAATAAAAAATTCCGTAAAGTTGGTAATACCGAATAAGAAAAACACGATTTCGGTGCACCCGTGCACCCGTGCAACGAATAAATAGAATGTCTGGTTTGAGTACGTGTGGTAGCTCTGCGCACATTTGGTTATTGAATAGTTGAAATTTTCCGATTAGATTAGAAGTATCAAAGAGACTGGCTGTATCTGTACGGTGCTCTTTCAAAAATTGATTGTGTGAGATCTGTTAAATGCAAATTTATTAAAATAAATTGAGCCAGGAAACCGACGAAATGTAGAACAGAAAAACAAAATTTTATGGATACCATAAATTACTCGAATCTAGTTCTACAGAATTTTTGCACATGAAGATTGTATTGCATTAACCTTTCGTGGTTGAAATAAAATATGTATGTTAGTTATTTCGCCCGTTAGTCGAATCAGTTTGGGAAATAAAATAAAACGAAAATAGTGGGGGGACATATTGTCATTTTGAAGTATACATTTTATTAACAATTAGTACTGAAAGCTTGACTAATGACTTGATGATGATTGTTACTGACCATGGAAATAGTTAATGTGAAATGATTGCGTTGAATATCTTTGAAGGTTTTGGCAGAGCCTCACATCCTTCCCTCATCAAATTGGCTACAAGATTTTGATCAGAACGGCTTTTTTTTCTTTTTAAATGGATCGCAACTTCCTGTTAAACTCTCTACTTTGGAGCCATTACTAACGAAAAATGCGACTGCCACAGACAGCAGAACAATTCGAAGAAAAGATACAATTTTAATAGAAATCTTACGTGCATCTGAAAGAAGATGGTGGTCACGCTTTCTTAAAGGTGCATTGAATATTTTTATTTATTTTCAGCAGAAGTATTCTTTTCACGACGTAACTAACCCTTTGTGGTCGGTGAGTGTTTTCTTTTGCTTTGATTCTGCCAGGTCCATAAAAAATCCCACCATCCTATGAGATGTTGTGCTTTACTATATTTTGTTAATTAGTTTTTTGGATAGTTCAGTCCTCGTTTGAATACAAGATGGAAGCATTTGGTGGACAAAAGCATTTTTAGAGAGCTTTTTAAGAATTACTCTTAAAAAAGTTATTATGAATTTGATAAGGGAAAATTATTAGTTCATAACCCAAATCAGAAAATTATCATTTTGCAATTTATGTTTTCCTTGGAGATCAGGAGAGATGAATTGTTCGCGGTAAAAGTTCATCCTAGTTTAGTTTTTGGATAGTTGGACTATTTGTAGTCTTTGGAATTGTTTTTTTTACCTTACTATTGGCTTTAATGCTCTTGGCTTTTCAAATGTGATAGTTGATGTCGAATGTGCTAAAGAATCATGAAAAACCTTTGATCGCGCCATCCACTAACTTATTTTTGTGGTTTTCTTATTTGATCAGGTAATCTTGAAAGTCCAGATGTATTACAATCCTACTGGTAAACAATAATTTCGGTTTGATGAGGCCAATTGTATTTAATTTTTCATAATTTGGAACAAATTAGTTTATGTATTATGTAACTAGATTAAGAATCTGTCAGGACATACCGATCTTCACCCTCAATTCCCACTAATAAACGTTGCAATTCAGTATCCAGTTTTCGCATGAATTTATTCCTACTACTTCCAAATTCGTTTTTCTTACAATACATACATTATGTATTCACGATTTTTATTTTTTATTTTTATAAAACGTCTACAGAAATATTTAAGATATCGGAAAACCTTCAATCGCAAAAACAGAAGAATCCTAACTGTCTGCACGTGTACTTCTCGAGAGACTTTTGTTATCCGTGAACCGCCAGTGTGTTGACAAATTTCAAAAGCAATTCTTTCGTAAACAAAACAGACATACTACAACCCGATGATCAAAACATCCAACATCTATGGTTTTCTACTGAAGTTGAACAAATAATAAAAATTTACAGCTTGGAACATCTCATCGGATATTAAGAAAGCAAAAAAATATCGAGTAGAGCTCGACAAATGCTGTGGCATTTTAAAACCAGCTCACGAAAACACTCAGTCATGAGCGGCTCACAAGCTTTAGCGCACTCTCATTCGAAACCAGTACTCACCCAAGAACAACCCAGCATTCATAATACATTAGAAATGCATTACAGTAAGTCATGTAATGCATTACAGCAACCATTACGTAAGCCTTACAAAATGCATTACATTACACGGGCCATGTCCGTAGGTGAAATGCAATACTGGTAACGGGTTACAAATGAATTCACTGTTTGAGTAAAAATATAAGTTTTTTTACAACCCTGGGATAAATAATCTTTATGGTCTCCTCGAGTATAATTGTATTGCCATTTATTTAGAATCTATCATGATCCTGATTTTATGTCATTTAAATTGCGATGTCTGTGAAAGTAGTACTGAGTCTAAAGAGAATAAAACGATAGCAGCCGGTAAGCTGTTCCAAAATTCACAAGTATCATCCTGAAAAATATCCATTTTCATCCTGGGTAAGGTAAGTTCGAAACATTGTAATATTGTTGCTGTCGTAAGGCTGCCCATTACCAAACTTCAATTTGGGGTTGTCCCAGTCCCAGCTACAAATCTCCTGCTGTGCCTGTGGTCAAAATCTCTTCTTACCACTCATCGCTGATAGTTGGTAGATTTTTATTTCCAAAAATTTTAATTTACACATCATCGCACCATGACTTGTGGTTTACTTTTATAGTCGCATCTGATTGCAGTCTGCTGTTGGAAAGTGCCAACTTTGGCCATATGCATCCACTGGAGCGTTTTGTTGCAGCACGTATGAATTGGTGGGTATCATGTGAATAAAGAAGAGGCCGACAAATGATCGTTGCTTGTTCTTGATGTAAACCGCCGACAAAATGCCATTTTCAGTGGTTTGCACGGTTAGATCGGGTCCCCGATAGCATGCAGTAACAATGATGTGCCATAAATACTCAGTTTTTGCTGCTGCTGCTGCTGCTGCTGCTGCCCTCATGCTAGTGTACTTCTAGGCCAGACCAGACTCGGGCAGTTATTGTCAATTCACAAACCGTTCAGTAGACGAATTGCTTGCAATTAAGGGAAATTGAAGACTGGTTCTCAATTTGTAACTATTAAATTTGTTCGAATTCTGAATGTAGTGAACTGCGGACTCATTAACCCAACTAACCTCAATTTTTTTGTTTAATTTCCAGGTACGCACTCAACTCAATTGAATTCAGAGATGTTCCGTAAGTAGAACCTAGAACTATTGCCCTTAATTAGCTTAGATAAGTTCCACCCGTCGCCAATCTGGTGTCCAACTCAGATAGTCAATTGGTGGAGGCATGGCATCGTCACTATCAGTTTCTGATAACAGATTAATGTCACCAGAGGCCATAAGGACAGATATCGAAGTGTCGCCAGAGCAGACGGGTGGGTAGCCTTTATCAGCAGTGTTTGACGAAGATTTCATAACCGCACACCACAGTTACAGTAATAGTAAATAATGCCACGCACAGCAAAATCGCCTGTTTACCCAGAAATTTCTCCTCATCAGTGACAGAAATGGCCATAGGTCTCGAGTCTCGACAGGAAAATTTCGTGCCTCCTCTTAACTGTGGGGAAGAAGCAACTCGTGAGCCCGCCTTGTTGCGCTTATCAGCCAGAGCCCAGAGACCGGACCGTCGAGTTCAATTCGATTTTGTCTATTTTTCTATTTGTGGGCTTTTCTTGCGTGTTCCCCTGCGCTAGTATTGTTATTTTTTCGACGTGGTTATTTAATGTTTACTTCTGCACCGTGACAGAGGAGGTGCAGCCATAGCATACAAAGCACTGCACAGAGCACGCGCACACAAAGGGAAGATGCGCGAGGTCAATGACAAGATAATAACGACTATAGGGAAAATCTTTGAGCCGGAGTCAGCCAACCCGGCCAGTGCACTGTGTCTCACTCACGAGAAACAGGAATAACTATTTAATGGAGTTATTTTTTGTAGGCAATGCATCCAGCAAGTGAAGGGGTTTCTATCATCTAGAATCTAGTTGGTTGGCGTGGTGATGGGAGTAAGTTGAAGCCATCACAAGTGAAGGGAAATTAATGGGCTTGTCATTAAGTTAAGATTACTGTGAAAATAGGTCAAATGCGAAAATGGGGATCTTGGGAGGTAGGCATTTTTCTGCTATGAGTTCCTGTGGGCTTTTATAAAAATATTTTATTCAAAATTAACTTGTGCCACAAGTGAAAATGTTTTCCCTTGTCTACCCCTGATGTGACCTACCTTAGTGGGCAATTACTTGATTTTTTTTTTATTTTAAATATCTTATAGAAGTTTGCTTCTTTTATATTTTGTACTATAAAAGTGCAGGACGTCCAAGATGATACAAATTTGGTCAGTTTTCACATATATTTTTTTAGATGTTCCCCTTCTACGTTGTTAACAAAATACTTATTGTAATCGTCACATTTGACTTTTTTAAGCCCTTTTTTTCTTAACTTTTCTTGCTCTCCATCGAATTTCCTACTTCTTTATCCTGTTCAATTTCTTTTTCCCTGAATTTTCCTCTACATTTTACATTAAATGGTTTTGGGGAGCTGGTGGAAATTTTTTATTTATTTATTTTTTTATGAAGAGCTTGAATGTCCTTTTCTGCAGGATTTTGGTGCCCTTCTAAGTGATAATAACACTCTCGCTTGGAACTGATAAAAGTCCTGATAACAACTTTGATACAGATACTGTCACAATAACGGATATATTTCACATTTTTTTAATGGATTTTTTCACTTCTTTGTGGCAAAGGACAAAATGTAACTTTATACATTTCCCATATAGATTTTTTCCCATTCGGTTTCGATGGATTCAAAACTAAATCACATCTGCAATCAGGTCAATAGGAGTAGTATTTGATGGCAAAGCATACCAAATGATATCATTTTCTTTATATGTATTATAAGCTATTCCTTTGAAAATATGACGAGAGGAGTTACAAGTTTTCTTTGGGCGTTAAATATGAGTAATATTGGTATCATTACATTCTAGATTTCACGAAAAGCTTTCTTTTCGTTCCTAATTAACTTTCTTTAATATCGCAAGGTTGGCTGAATAAAAAGAGACCTTTTTCTGGAATCTAGAAAAACATTTAACTCAAAACTAGCAAAAAGTGGACTTACAAGAGTTTACCTTTGAAGAGGAGAGTTAGCAATTTTGCCAGAATACTTACTGCGTCACTCCTTACTTTGCATTTGTCATTATTCTCCTTCCTTTTCTTTTATTCACTTAAGGGTATACCTGCGTCCCACACAAACTACACTGTAAAATCTCTGAATTAGCTTCAACCATCAGGACATGATGCCAGGAGGTATTGTGCTAAACTTATTTTGTTGTAATAAATTCCAGAATTAATAGATTCCTTCTTTCCTCCCCTCGCTCCCTCTATCTGATAGATTTACGGGCAACAACTAAAAGCTCTCTCACGTCAAATGCATTTTAACGTACAATTCTCTCACGAAAGCTTTTATGCTAATTATACTAGTAAAAGTATGAAAGTGGATTTCGAATGATTCTTCTGAATATCCGTTTATTATGAATTACGAATTTAAACCTTAGGCTCATGAAACAGGGGGCGAGTTACAGCGATATATTGTATCACCTGCACCTTCAATATTATGTAGGCGATCAGTTATTTTGCCCGCAAAGCAACATCTGTTTGTGTTAAAAGGTACCATTATCAATATCAGTCGTTATCAATATCAATACTTTGTGAGAGATCAGACCGTTAGGTTTTCGCTGGCTAAGTATAAGAGCAGATTGTATGACTTCACTTGTAATAAAGCGTTGCTAGTGGAAAGGTGGTTTTATTTCTTGCTGTTGACTCGTCTACCGTTGGTGCTCGGCTTCAAACATCCTACAATTATGTTTTAGTTTATTTACTCGTTTAACTTGTAGAGAGTATGTGATTTCCATCCTTATATCTATCTCTCTGTCTGATAGCACAGTAATATAATTTTTAATTCCTCGGTACAATGCTAAAATAAATTTTTATCTGTATTTATTGACAAAGCGTTATTGACAAACTGAAGTAATCTCGTGTAAAAACTATGAATAAATTTAACACGTACACGACGATTTGCACAACCCGTGGCTACCCAGACTTTTCTGAGAGAATTACATGACAAACCCCATACAATATGAGAAACCTCTCTTACTGACAAGGTACTGTCGTGAATGTGTTAATCTCGGCTGACGAGACGAGGATGTCAGACTGGTACAAAACAAGAAATTACGTTCAGCAATCTAAACTTTTCCACAGAAATTTGTGTGTTTACAACTATTATCTCCAGAAATCAAGCTTTCCTTGATCAACGGATTTGCCAAGAACACGTCTGAGGATTGTCTTATCACATAATCAGTTGACCGACCTAAACAAAACTCCATTTCCCAAATTTTAATGACCAAACAATAGATTATGTCAAGTATCTTGGCACGAAAACAATTTTCCGAATTCTACACAATTCCTTGGTTTACCCTTCAGTCAACTACTTGGGTTCGAAATCAAGGGAAATCAGTGTCCCATTCAAATTTTATGTCAATTTTGTCGTATTGTTAACAAACTTTACTTCCATTATAGTTCGCCAGGCAAAGAGCTGTTATCTGATATCAGATAATCGTGGAATAACCAAAAAGTCTATAAATTCTGTTAACACATCAGTATGCCCGGGGGGAATAAATTAAATGCGAACCGAACCCTTCTTATTTTACATGCTTTTATGGCAAACTTGTAGGGTTAATAGAAATCGATAACCGAAAACCAACTGTCTGCTTTCCGGGCAAGTACAGATGGCCACAAACACTAAAAAGAAGTCTTACATTACAAATCAAACACTATACCGCTGCTGGTTTTTCTATTTATTTTATTTATGGAGGCGTATTTCGTTTGGGTCCATATATGGCTTCTTCTTCTATCTCTATGAAACTTAATTAGCCTTCCTTTGAAGGGTAGAAATTTTTATTTGACTGAAGATTTCCTTGGAAATATGCTTACGTCTTCTTATTGGGGAGTATTTTAAAAAAGGAGGGAATATAATTATAATTTGCTTACAGTATTCTTATCATTTGCTTTAGAAATTAATAAAGGAAGAAAAGCTAGAAGTTTTAAAAGTATCTATTAAATATTAATAACGCGTTCAAATATCATAGGAATTATGGATGGAGTGGATGAGGATTAAGAAGAAACACTGATACAAATGGCATAAAATTTTTAAATACGAAAATACGCTATAAATTTTATATTTACATATACATTTAATATTACAATCAATATTGAGTCTTTAATAAAAGGATGACATTTGAATGATTAATACGTTAAGCGCCATGGCGGTCACCGATGACCACCATTTAAAACCTCTCTCAGGATAAATTAATTTTACCGCACAATTTTCACACGAAAGCTTTTATGCTAATTGTGACAATGAACGTGTTAATAATTATTGTTAATATTCGCATAGTATATATATATGTATAGTATATAAATAAAAGGGTCACAAAATCATACGACAACGGTTCTTAAGTACATCTTTAAGCACATCCGGGTCAAAGTGTTCCCCAATGCGGTTAACCGCTATACACATGCGGTTAATAGGCTCAAGCTTACCGTAGTTAGTCCTGGAGAAGTTAATATGCAGAAGCGGGACATCCCTCAAGTAGCGGCCATTAGACCTAAAAGAAACCTTACCCTGAATTTTCGCAGAATCGATATTACCATTCAAGAGCGGGTGAATAAAAACTATATCGGCAACATTGCAACGTTTTTCCAGCGAAACCATACCAACAAGATTAAGTCGCTCGCGATAAGGTGGAAAGAGCATAGGGTCGTCCCAAGGTTAATCCCGAAACGCAAACCTAATGAATTTGCGTTGATCCGATTCGATACGATCGATATGCATATGGCATAGAAAAGATTCCATACCTGAGATGCATATTCAAGCAGTGGCTTGACGAACGAGTTGTATAGTGTGAAAGAAACCTGACGGTTAGAGAAATCCCTGGACCAATGTATAATAAAACCAAACATAGAATTACTATCGTACAAATCACATAATTATCGTGGGAAACGAAATTAAGCTTTGTATCAAGTTTCACGCCAATATCGACAACTGATTGTGCACGAGGAATGCTGTCCGCGGCAAATCTGTAGTTGCAATTGACAATATTACGCTTCCTAAAAAACGACATGACCTCACACTTATTTATGTTGAACTCCAAGTTATTGTGTACACACCAAGAATAAAAAATATCCAAATGCTCCTGAAAAGAAGCGCAGTTATGGATATCATTGATGAAGGAGAAAGTACAAAGATAAGAGGGCCAAGATGTCTACCCTGAGGCACCCCGGAAGTGGCTTTTATAACTCTAGACTGAAGGCCACAAAAAACCACCTGATATGATCTATCATACGACTGAACCCATCTCAGGAATAAAGCTGAAAATCCAAATTTGCGCAAGGTGACCAAATGCGACAGTTTATCAAAGGCCTTACTAAAATTTGTATAAATACAATCATTTTGTAGATTGTTGGCAAAACCAGATATTATCTTGGAGGTGAACTCTAATAGGATCGTTGTAGTAGACCTGCCTGACACTATGAAAGAATGTCCTTACATTGCGGAGACACCTGAGAGAGAACTATCGATTCTACAATGAAAGAAGAAGAAAGGAAGACTTAATCACCACTCAAGGCACACCATCAGGATCGTAGGTGATATCAAAGGCCAGGCCGTTAATGTGAGCGATAATAAGAGCTCATGAGAGACAAACAGAGATACGGCAGCTGCATGTAAATGACTGTCAATGTTCGCAAAATTATTAATATCCGGTTCAAAATCAGATAAATCTCTGCACTTGTTATTACATTGTGTTTAACTTACTCTGTGCTATCGTTTACGTCAATTTTCTGAATTTCAACTATTCTTAAAGTATATATTGAAAGATCTTGTACTAAATGCCTAAATAAATTATTATTAACTCTACGGCGTGGCATGCCTCAAGGCTCTATACCTGGGCCATTGCTGTTTTGTCTATTTATCAACAACTTATTGAAAGAAGTCGAAGATGTGAAAATTCATCTCTATGCCGACGATGTAGAGGTGTATTTATGTCGTTCTAGAGGGGTTCTTGAGGATTCTGATCTAGTCAAAAATCTTAAGCATTAGATCATGTCTCTCCATATCGATGTCGACTACTTCGGTGTTAGCAAAAATTTCATGATATTTTAGACATTCCAGTAATAATGATATCATTTGCGCTATATAAATTCTATTTGTTCTCTAAAGTAACTAAAACTTTTCTGAAGTAATTCCCTAAAATGTTAAGAAATCAAAGATTTACTCTTTCTTAACCTTGCAGTGGTCAAGCAGGTTAATTAAGTCACCCCCAAGCGAGATGTAGAAATGAAATGTCGAACGCTAGAAAAGGGGATAGAAGAATATCCAACCTGTGAGGGTTGATTAAAAGTGCTCGACCTTTTAGCTTTTAACCAATATCAAGGACTAAAAATTCTCTTATTTACTCTCTACTTTTGTTGTAATTCCTTAATTAATAAACGAAATCTCCTGAAATTTGATATTTTGCCTTATTTAGCTGAAGAATTTCAAGGGAAAATTTCCAGTGTTTTCTAAGAAATAATTGGAGCAAAATTGCTAGTATCACAGGACAGTAATTGGATATAAGATCTGAGCCTAGGGCTGTAAATCCATTTACTGCAAGAAGATTCAAATGCTTCGAGTTTTCAAGGGCTTTGAGAAGAAAAAAACCACTCTTCCCTTATTTCTCAGCCGAGTACCTGATACGAAGGTCGCTATAAGTAGCAAAATCAATTATTAATCTTAATATTTTAGTAAATATCTCAATTACTGGAATCTGTTTATCTGAAGTATATGTCATCTCTGTTTTTTCTGGTTTCACGAAATTGTTATTGTTGTTTTTTTTCTCTCATGTTTCTTTTATTTTATTTCCCAGATCACATCTTCTCGTTCCCATGTGTCTGGTGCTCGTGCAACGAGGCAATCCAATCCGTAATCAAATCGCCTCGTTATCTATCTACTGTTTGCAGGAGAATGCACAAAATTGCATAATTCCAGCAATTGGAACTCAATACCAGGCGAGGACGAGCGACGAGGAGATATCGGCGCATTGTTGAGGGCATTCGGGCATTCGTTTCGTTGTGCCTCACTTGAATTGTTCCATTTTCTGGCTGTCGTTTTTCTTTCTGCTTCTGCAGTTGCATTAAAGACAATAAATTGCTTTTCACTCTTTATTAATACTTCTGGCGCTCGGCACGCATGGAAAAATCACGACGACCTGCCTGCTATTGGCAATGAAATTGAACCTGTTTGTGGTCGGTTTTTTTCAGTGCAATATTTTGAAAACCCTCATACTTGTACCGTAGTGCACTTAAAAGTGTCCCATTTTAGGGAAAGAATGTGGAAAAAATCAAGGGCTGTGGACTGATGTTTCTCACTCAATAACGCAAAAAACCGCAAACTACTCCTCCTTTGTGTTGTGGACTGGGTGGAACGTGGAAGTGTTGAACGTTGAACGAAAACTTTCTCTCTCGTTCAGCAAAGCGGCAAAATCCCATCCATAAATCAGCAGCTGACTATGCAAATCGGTTGCACCGCTTTTGTTCGTAGCGGGCGCATGAATCGGCAATCAAGCGAAATTGTGGTTCTACTATCCGACGAACGAACTAGTGCAACAAGTTCTACTTTTCATGTTCCCTTTCGTGCGTCGATTTGTGTTTGCCTTTTTTTCTAATATTTCCTTTCGTCCGCATTTAATTCAAGGCTTATTGCGTCTTTTTTCCGCCCAGAGATGCATACTGCATGCCGAGCAGGGTGAGACGAGCACCAAAACTGCAATTACAATTTCAATCCAATATCAGCCTTCCGCTTCAGCAGCCCCCGGCTGTGTATGTGCAGTGAATGCAATATCCAATTGCATAACGTGGTAATCAACTATACAACACTATTGACGGTCCACATAACATGGAGCTAGCTGCTGGGACTGGGAGCTGGGCTGTCTGCCTGCCACTTCTCTACTTTGGCTCGGCAGTAGTTGGAGATTTATAATTTTCCCCTTTACTTTTTCAGATTTTTTTTTCGCCTATGGCAAGGCACAGCGGCGAGTTTTCAACGTTCTCAGATTGTTTCGCAATAGAAAAATTTCGTGTCTGTCTAGCCTCAATAAGCAAAGATACGAGTTTGCCACTCCGACTTCAATCAGGTAACCTTTACACGTTAGAGAGGAAGTCGTTCGGTTAAGGAATATCGATAAAATCCTCAGATATTGAGTAACTGCTTGTTGAATAATTTTATTACTGCATCCGTGTAAATGGCTGCACGTGTGAATAAATGCGGTCATGAATTGACTGGACCAATTCTTGTTATAGGGGCAAAACGATAAATCCTTTATGTTTCTATCAACCACAAATCTGCGGGTAATTATTTTGCCATTGAGTGGTAAATAACAGCGGATTAAACTGGTTAGTAGCAAAGTCGGTGATACCTGAAATCGAGATTAATTGGGTAATTAACTCCTACCAAACCCGTAGAACCTCTACCAACCCTAACATTCCTGAAGTAGTTTTTCAGAGAGGACATACAATCTTTCGGGCTATGAAATTCCAAAAAGCAAGGACTATAAATTCTGCCTTTCTAAACTACCACAGTCTACTAGCAGCTCTATTTCAAAAATAATAACGCGTAGTCCGTAAGGAATTAGCCCTAGGCTGAAGCATTTAACCTTAAATCGAAGACTGTAAATGAAACCTTTCGACTTTGAGACTTTGAGTGTTTTTTATCCAGTAAAACGGGAAATTTAATTTTTAGAAACGCAACTAGATTGCATAAATTAAAAAAAAGATAACGAGTATATTCGTTTTACACATCGCAAATGAACTTTTATGACAAAGACTACAGTTTAAAATATTAATCACGGGCCTAATCGATACATTTCGGGTAATAGCCATAGATGAGAACACTTAATCGTGGATTGCGAACCATAAAATTATTGCAACAATCCAATGGTTTCTAGTGAGCATAGAAACCTTTAATGGTTATCATCAGTCACACGTTAACTGTTCGTATTACGACGCAACTACTGACTTTCAAGCTATTCTTCAGGATGCTAAGCACAGTTTTGTGAGATGTTATAGCTGTTTTTTTTTTTAGTAGCAGAGTACAGAGTTGTCATACATTAACTGAGTTAAATTAACTCGGATATTTTACAGAGTTAAAAAGCTTACGGGGTTATTTAAGTCTTCTACGGGAAAATAGATGGCGCTCATTGAAAGCTTTTGTGTTTAAAAGTTGATTTTGCTCATCATAGCAATTAAAATATACAGGAATGTGGACAAAACTGACATAGATAAATTTCAAGTTAATAACGGTCTTTACTTATCTTGGGTTTGCTTAAAAACAGAAAGGGAGAAGAAGAAGAAGAATTAGTTCTGTACTCCATGGATTCCAACCGATATTTTGAGCTTTCATAACTCCGTTGCCCTAAAAAAACACACCTTATAATAACTTTGCATGCCGTTAAGAGCTAAAATCAGTACGAATTAGGAGTAACATGTTTATGGGCACTTACTGCAATTGCACATATGAGCATGCAGGTGTGGACGTGTCCAGTGAACCCTACTCTAAATAGGTCGGAATAAGTCCTTAGAGTCTTCTTTTACTCACAAGTAAAGTTTCTACGTTCTATGAATTTCTAATGAGTGGTTACTCTCGAAAAGTATCTAATAATTATCCCCTAAAAGAAAACTCGAAACGTGGAAAATATCGTATCGCGTTATGTATAGTATCATCTATCAAGAAAGCGGGAGTATTAAAGGCCTAGCGGTCTGCAGATAAATTATTTATTATTATTTATTTTTATTGTTGCTTTACACCAACAAATGGAAGGGTTTTGGAGGTTTTTTTCCGTTCCGAACAGATACGACGATAAAGTCAGGTTCTCACGTCCAAAGCGTGAAATTTTGCTGCTTAAAGTTACAGTCAAAAAGTCATCTGGATAATTATGAAATCTCTCAGAAAGCAATATAGGCATAAAGCAATTATCAAATGAACTTTTTCTCTCGTGGTATTCCTCAAAGGTCCACTCTGCGGCCACTTTTGTTGACATATCTGTAAAAGAAGTCTACGTGGACGATGTTTAAGTGTATATAATCTCCTACATTAGGGTAATAGATGCCGATGCCTGCGTTGTTAGATATAATGATTATAATTATGAGATACATTAACACATCTTGTTGAATGTCCCTCCTAACTGAATCCTACTAAGATTCAGTCTACAGTCTTATATGCCCTTACAAAAATCTCTCCATTTATATATACGGAAAGCTCAACGGCTAACCGCGGGTATGAAGTGTTGTTCATAATCAAATTAACTCCAATTTGTCCAAAAATTTATATTACTCTTCGGAGCTTACGACTATTAACCAGTATCTTTTATTTTAAAATTCATCAGAGCCAGAATGCAGGTGAGTCAGTTTTTCAGTTTCCAACTTCTATCCGGGCGACATTGAGGTCATATGTTGTATAGCAAAAAGCAATTCCTTTATGTCCTGGGCATTATTTATAAAACAAAACAGGCGAGCGTAAAAAACGTCAGACATACGGGCGAATTAATAGTCAATAGATGCATTAGCGGTCCCCAAATAGAGCTGAGTATTAATGCGCAACCCCGGCGTCTTGACTTTATACATTCAATTTGTTTCCCCCATAATGGCGCAAATAATAAACAATTTCTTTTGCTCCTTCACTTATAGCTGCTGCGAAGAGAAATTTTTATTCATGCATCTTGCGTGCTTTAGCTCCCTGGTGCTTGCTTGAAAGCATCCGTTCGATAATTGCACTCTGTCCCCAATCCTCATGCATATGAGCGTACGACAGGGGCCCGCATGGCACATATGGTCATAGTGCAATTATGCCCGAGGAATTCAAATTGCTGTCGTGCCTAAATGAACTGCTCAGGCGCATATTGTGCTCGTTGGTGTTCGGGGATGCAGAAGGCACTTCAGTTGCTGTTGAAATAGACTTCAACGACCGGAAAACACTCGAGAATTTTGTAAAGTTGGCAGAATTGGTTCAACTACTTGGATTCGTACTTGGATTCTTGATGTAATACTTGTGACGCGAAAGTGGGATAAGGGCGATTATTCATATCTTTCGAGGGGATAAATACTGTGGACGTGATTGCTGCAAGCAAATCTAATGAAATTTATTTACTGTTTGATATTGAATGCCATTTAGTAAATTAGTGCTGAAATTCTCAGTCTGCAAATATTTATTCCCTTTCCCTTGGGAAAACTCAAGTATCGGGAAGTATTTGGAATCAGTCCGTACACTAAGGGGTGGGGGGATTTAAATCAAATCACTTGACATTCGATCAAATGCACAAAACTCCCAAGTGTTCCAGGAAAATAAAATATCAACCAGTGGTCGTCATAGTTTACAAACAGGTTAGATAGATGTGATATGTGTCGAAATATTTACTTTTGGATTGACTGCGAAGGAGAAATTCTTTGAAAACGTGTGTAGATTTTAAAAATAAACATGGATAAAGCTCTCAGCAATAAAATGGAATGAAATGGAAGCAATCACTTTCCTGGTAGTATCTAATCGGAAGTCAATGTCATAGAAAGAAAAAAAAATGTAAACAAATATTCTCTTTTTATTTGAGCACCTGTTATCAAGAAAGGGGTATCCTTTCTACGTTGAGATTTCCAGTAAATATCATCAACTTGCTGAATCCTAGTGAACAGTGAACTTTATGTATGATGTATTGCCGTCCTTGTTTCAACCATACTCGTCTAGTTCTTTAATATACCCAAAATGATGACTCATCGGTGAAAAGAGCATTATTTCAATCACGGTTAAAGTTTTCTTTGACCCACTTCAAATGATTTTCTGTATGTCTTTCGGGTAGGAGTGGTTTGTTTGTATTATAGTGCTGCGTTGTGTGATTGAATTTTCCTTCATCCTTTGGTGTATGTTGTAGACAGATACCTTGATACCTTCTTTGGCTAATTAACTGCTGGCTCGTGTCAGCGTCAACTATGGATCGTTCTCGAATAGCTTCAAGATCGCTATGTCCTCTCCTTTTGAGGTTTACAGACTGACGATATAGAGAGAAACGGAGATATATATACTTAATACGAGTTAGTCTCGAGATTCACAAAAACGGGGACATGTTGGTGAAGATATGAAATCTTAATTTTCAAATTTATTGGAACTTATTATTTATCGTGTATCGAAGAATATTTCGATTTGTTATTCGATAATATTACAGACAAAACTATCGTGATCATATCGGGACAAAGTAGCACGATATATCGATTAATTATCGATACACGTATCATATCGCCCATCACTAATTTCCACGATGTTCATCAAAATGAGGTTGTGAAGATGTTATTCGCGATTGTGTGCAATGCAATTGGATCTAATTATTTTACATCAAATTATTTCTTCTTTCACCTATATTTTGAATAACTTCTATTATTAGTTCGAATTTTCCTATGGCTTGGAAGCCTTCATGTGTTATTCCTATTCCTAAAAAGCTTGATGCTGCAAATCTATCTGATTCTCAACCAATAAGTATTCTACCTTGCATTTCTAAGGCTTTTGAGATCCTTACCGACGATATTCGTCTCAATATTGAACGTGGTTTATACCATTGTTACCCTCATTTCTCCAAGGATTTCGACCTCTTTTCCTCATAGTCTCCTCTTCTCCAAACTCTTAAATAATTTTACTTTTAAACCTCAGACAGGATTAACAGGCAAATAACTTAACTATTGTCGGAAAACTTTTCCCGTTCTAAGAATCAGTGTAGGTATAGTCATTGGGAAACATTTATTTATATTTTCTACTAGTTATCATCATATATGTCAACTCAGATGTAAATCTCATGAGATAAAAACCTAACTTTTACTGATCATATTTTGGTGGCATTGTGGACAAAATCTATGGTGGACTAAAGAATCTGTGGTGCTCGGCTTCATTCCTCTCTTAGTATTGCCTGTAGAAGATGTAAACGCTTTAGTACCACTGATCTCTGAATCTTCTTACGAAACCGGTATATGTTCAGATGTGAATTTTTATAAAAGCAAATTCGATGCAATTCTTCACAGCAAAAAATTGTAATGTAATTTGAAAGAGATTGGACTAGAGAAACTTCCTCGGGACTTCGACATTCTGTACCATCAATTCACCAACTTTACCAATCTCCAGTCGGTAGTAAATACCAGAATACGATAAATTTATGGCAAAAAACGACAATTTCTGAAATGCTTTGGAATTCATTTGGATGAAATTTTGGTGCTAACTTTATTACGCCTATTGTTTCCCAACATGACAATGCCAGACCTCATGTGGCTTTAAAGAAATCAATTTTGCTTAAGTTCCGCTCTATTTTGGGTCCGTTCAAGTTTAAGCGTAGAGAGTGTGAGCGGACTCAAAATAGAACGGATTTAAAACTTCATCGGACTCAAACCTTAGTGGACTCACGTTTTTATCGGGCACAAATTTGAGCAGACTCAAATCTTAAGCAGACTCAAATCTTAAGCAAACTCAATTTTGAGCAGAGTCAAAATTAGAGTCCATTTTTAATTTGAGTTGATCATTGAGTTGATTCGAAATTTGAGATTCTTATCATCCCCTACCTGTGTGGACTATCCACAGACACAGATAAGGTGAATCCGTCGACGAACAATAATCTCCTAGGTAAAATGTAGACAATAATGGCTCAATCAAAAGCAATCTATTGAAAGTGAACAGGGCTACTGAACTGTTATATAAGTAACAACGACGTGTACTATGATTTTGGAAGCCATCAATGTAGTTAATCTTATCAACAACGGCGATTTCCATACATTGGACCATTGGTAATAAGAATTTAATATTAGAAAATTTTTCCAATAGATTTTGAACGAGTAGAAGAAAATTCATCGCAAGAAAGAACAAAGTAAACACTTCAAATCTGTAAGCAGAACTCTTTAAAATCTCTTCAAGATCAAGAGGATTTCTTAATGGGCGATGATTTATTAATTTCAGTTAAGTATCAGTAACAAATGCTCTCACGCCAGCAATCATTGGTTACAAATTTTTCTCGTAGCTATTGATTTCGACACTCCTGAATCAATAATAGCCACAAAATCCCATCATTCCCACCATTAAAAGGGAATTTGAAAGTAAATTTACCTCAAAAATAAAACAAAAACAGTCATGGGCTCGGTAGAATGAAGACGTCCCACGCAGAGACTTCGGTTGAACGAGACTTCAGGAAGATTAATTTTCTTCGATCTGAATCACCGGATGCTGAAAATTTTTAGTTTTCCAGATTAATGCAGGCCCACACGATGACACAAATGCATCTAATTAAGGCTGCAGTGAACACTCAAAAGCTACTTTCAATTACGCGAAACTATAGTTAAAATTACCGCCGCAGTCCAGTGGTGGGACCCAAATAGAGCAAGCCCAGCAACATCCAGCCTGCCAGTCCTACTACTACAAACTGCAGGCTACAGGCTGCAGTGCATGCAAAGGCCAATGATTTCTCCTTAATGTGCAGTAGCTGCAAAGTGATTAACCTTTTGGCAAAAAAAAACGCGTTCGCCATATTCACGGGGTAGTGTTGGCAGTGTAAACAGCCGTCCAGAAAATGATGCACTCTGGGAGTTTATTTTTAGAATATTCAAGCAATGACCACCAGGTCTCTGTTAACCTCCGCGCTAAGCAGATGTCAACAGCTGCTGCTGCTGCTGCTGCTGCTGCTGCTGCTGTTACTGTAAGCATGCAGGAACTTGCGCAGCTCATTTGCGCATGTGACAGCAATGACAAGTAGATGAGCCTCAGAACAGAACGTGCGCTCGTTGACATCCCCGCCGCCTTCCAGTTCATTTCCGGTTTTATTGAAATTGAAACGAACCTTCGGCGACTTCTCTAGAAAGCTCGCGTTCTTCACCTGTCTTCAATTCATTTCGCTTTCAAGGAGTATCTCGCTTTTACTTGGAACTGACTCCAACGAAGTACGTGCGCGCTAATCGAGATTCTCTGTTTCATTATCTAGTCTTAAAAATTTCCTTGGGTTAATTGGACGTAATCTGTTTTCCATTGCAAATTCCAAACAGTTTTAATCGATTTTCTATGTAAATTGGAAAATTCCCTCTTAAAACCCCCACAATTTTCCAGGGGGTTTCAGATTTCTTACCATAATTCTACTGGGTTAGGGAAGTACTGCAATTTTTTGAAATGAATTTTACAACTTAACGTAAATTTTTCATTGGAAATTTCTTTCCTGTGAATCGAATTGTAGTAATATCCTGCCAACCGTTTTTATAACGCCCCTAGCATGTTTGTAAGTCGCAAAGGATGTACAGAGGGCGGAACTTGGAAGAACAGTGGGCGTTACTGAATTTGTTAAGAAATGTTGCATATGACTGCGTCGTCATAGAATTTCCAATTGTGGGAAATATTTTGGAACCTCTTATTCATCTTTCATTGGTTTTGAAATTCATGGGGGACGTAAAACAAAATCATTATAAACGCTCTTTTCACTGATACTGAAATGAAATCTTCTGATCTGAAGATTAGGCAGTACATTTAAAAATTCTATAAAATGTGATGCTCTTTGGGGAATTGGGAAGCTGTTGCAAATCTTGGCGGACCTTCTCTAGTTCAACAAACCTTAAACATTTTAGTGCCGTATCAATCTCTTGCGCTATTCTGAATATCAATATCAGTCATTTTTTTAAGTGAAGCTATTCACATTTGTCAGATTTTACGGATTCCGGCGGTTTTCGATGTCAGTAACGTGCTTTTCTGTTTTGTCGACAACAATATTCTTCTTCTCACCAATAATACGGACAGCTCTGAGGGTACAATTGTTCTGAAAAGTGTGAACATAGAAATCGGAAAGTATACGTGTTCTATAGATATTTACGAAATATACCTCGTGATTTCACCAACAGTTCCAACTCAAGTGAACTTTACGAATATCTACACGTGCAAGTATCTTAATATCAGATACTTCTGCTCATGTGGTCAGGATTGAAAGCAGCTGCAGATCCTCCGTCCAACGTGCGCTTGGAGCTTAATATAATGCCAATAATAACGTCAGTGCTAAAGGCACTCTGTTTTGGTGTTAAAAGGTTTGAAAATGTTAAAAATAATACTCGATAATGAACTCTCCACCAGTAAATAAGTCTTTTCAATACGTGCGATCCAAATTTTGTCAGTAACAGTTATCAGAAGTAGGACTAGTGAACAAAATTCACAGTCTGTAAAAATTGAATATTTATTTGTGTTGTAATTTGCGAAACAAAATCAGAAACCAGAATATATTCAAGTACAGTATTGATGATCTTATTGTTGAAATTGTTCAGTCGGCTAACAAAATATAATAATGATCTTAAACGTCGAGAGCAATTGTAATATATGCAATTTAATAAGTGCATTATTCTTTACTCTATTATGTTTGATTATTAAACTAACAAGTGATCATCAGTGATCCACATGATCAAAATTTTTCACAACACTCCAAACCCGCATGTGCATCAGTTAATCTTTAAAAAGCTCAATAACTGGTTTTGGAGTTGAAATTGACAGTAATTTAATCATCTTTGAATCGAATAATATCCATTTCCTAGTCCCTGATAATATTTTTAATTTTGAGCTGACTGCATGGAGGCACATGTAACATGCTTCTTATAAAATACCACTGCCACTCAATTAAAAAAAATTGCACCAATTGGAACAAATAACAGTAGGCGTAGAAGTTGTTCTCAAATTACGATTAGACCAAAGTGTTAGGGAGTTATCTAGCGCTGAAATAGAAGAATATTTTCCAAGGAATCTACTCTTTAAGGATACTGATGGGGCGAAAGGGGCTACTGGTGGGTGTAATGAGGAACATGTAATTAATGATTCTGATGCCATTAATGATGAAAACTTGGATAGACTATTGCTGACTTTACGTGAAAGACTGTCGAAATATCGAGAAATTTTAGAGCTAGAAAAAAAACTTTCTAAACTGACTAAAATAGAAGATAGCAGTCATTATAAGTGTTGTTTCGATTTCCGTAATGTTGAAGAGTTACAAATTCAAATTAAAATCAATTTCAACCCTTTGCAAACAAATTCATCCGTTTGCAAGTCAAATTGACCCGTTTGTAAATTAAATTCAACCTTTTGCAAATCAAATTTACCCATTTGTAAATCTTGTAAATCTTTCTGAGAAAGATTTCATGACTTGGACTGTAAGCATTTCTCAGGGTCTCATGTAATTTTTTTTTGGACCTTTCGTCCCATTCTGCCCTGTGCTTCTACCGTTGTTTCGATGTTCCAACAAAAGGTGAGTTCGCATATCTACTTGTGCTGTGGATTATCAATTCCAGGATTACCTTTTGGATCACCTCCAACTGCTCGGTGAAATCCTGCATGGAATTGATTCTCTCTGGGAGACAGCCCTCCCTATCCATCTTATTATCTGTAGACTAGGGTGGATCCTTATAATGTGCCTGCTGTTGCCATTGTGAGTTTCTTAGAGTAAGGGGCTCCAAATTAACCGCGTTGCCCTCGCCATATGCTGTTTCAACGTACGTATGTTGGCTTCGTTGGTCGTATTTACCTAGCTGTGAAGTCTAAAGTAAGCATGACTGTACGTTTTCTATATTGTAATTGATACATTGATCCTTTTCCCAATCGAAACTGCGTTTTTATTGAAGAAATATGGTGTGAGGACATTAATGATGTCTCCGGCGATTTTATTTATACTCTTTCGGAAATTTATTTCGAAATTATTTTCTCAGGTTATAAAATTTAAACAGGTAATATATGGAAATTTGTTGCAGAAGGGAAATATAGCCTGGCACATAGGTGGAAAATAATGGCGACACGCTTAATCGGCGCTGGTAACTACTTAAATTGAAAGTCTAATTGTACCTTATACCCGCCTGATATATGAAACTTGAGTAATAAAATAGATCCAACGACTTCAGTTTTTATATCATCTGATTCCAATTTGGTACGTTGTGTGCCTACTCAGGGCAATAAAAGTCATACAGGCATTTCCACACTTGAGCACAGTAAAACTTTGAAGCTATCCCGAGTGCATAATTAACATGAAATGTCATAAAAACGGTTTGTTGCATCTCAGTAACCTTCACTAAAGAGCTTCATCTAACGAATAAATCTCACAGTTTGACTTCATGAACCAGCCTTTACCTGGGATCTAATCTGGTTGCGGTGATGCAAGCGGGCTGCAATTGCAACTGGTAAGCAATGACTTCTTGGACTGGGACTGGTTCATTTATTTTGCGAAACTTTTTCAGAATGTCTTTGTAGTACTGTACAAGCTGCAGCAGCGCTGCACCGCCAACGTGGGCCAGTATAATCTCGACTGCATTTTAGAGGTGCAAAGAGGTAAAACCATGTCCGCAGAGTGGATATGGCGATTAGTTATCTGCCGAAGGTCAAATTTGAAAGTAATTTTCTAAAATGCATTCACAACTGCATTTTGCCTTGTTACATGCATTCATTATGCTTTGGAGAGGATTGCGAAATATTTTGATTGCATAAATTTGCTAACAACTATTGCCACACACACCGACACACACCAGTCCGCCGAACATCTATAGTAGAGTTCAGCAGCTGTAGCTAGTTGCACGGCTAGAAGCCATCGAGTTAAATGCATAGCGACATAAAAGAGTCGTAAGAACCCCTTTACTGCTCGCTTAGTCATTTCT